>WNGS01155055.1:0-11673 GCA_020271785.1 Procambarus virginalis
AAAACCAGAGACTATAGTATACATTGCTGGTGTTTGGTATCAAATTCTCATGACAACTGGATCAAACATTACCACCATTGCTGAGTGCCACTATGAGAATTTTAAAAAACATTACCAAAGCTTGAAAACTACAAATGGTAAAGCCACTGCCTATGCTTCAAGGTAGCCTTACCGTGATTGGAACTTTCACTGCAGAGATTAAGTCAAAGAATGCAATGCTTATTAAACATTCCATGTGTTAGGAATGCAAAGGAGTCTTACTCAGTTACAAGACTTCAACCAAATTGGGCTACTTCAGCTTTCTAATGCTGTAGCAGTGGAATCTGCAAACAATGTTGATGCTATTGTTGCTGAATTTTCTGATCGGTTTAAATCCATAGGTTGTTATACTGATAGCAAGGTACATCTGCATATCAACCCAGATGTAATTCCAGTTGCCCAACCACATCGCCGACAACCATTCCATACTCGCAAGAAAGTCGATGCCGAACTGGATAGGCTGATAGAACTAGATATCATTGAACCGGTAACAGGCCCAACACCATGGGTAAGCCCAATTGTCACTCCACCAAAGCCGAAGAATCCAGATGAGATACGCATTTGTGTAGACATGCGTGTTCCCAACAAGGCAATAATGCGTGAACGCCATCCTACACCCACTGTAGATGATATGATCTACCGCTTGAATGGTGCAACTGTATTCAGCAAGTTAGATTTAAACAAGGGCTATCATCAGCTTGAACTTGATGATGAGAGTCGATTCATCACAACGTTTACGACACATCGAGGTCTGTATAGGTACAAGCGCCTGAGTTTTGGTATTAACAGTGCTGCTGAGGTATTCCAGCACATCATCAGCCAGGTATTGCAAGATATACCTAATGCTGACAACATGTCTGATGACATCATTGTTTATGGCCGTACCCAAGCTGAACACGACAAAGCTCTTCGTGCAACATTGCAACGCTTACGAGAAAAGAATTTGACGCTAAGCCGAGCAAAGTGTGAGTTCAATAAACATAAAATTGAATTCTTTGGACATGTACTTAGTGACAAAGGTCTGTCTCCAGATCCTAAGAAAGTTGCAGATATCAAGAATGCTGCACCTCCTTCAACATCCACTGAAGTACATAGTTTTCTGGGAATGGCAAACTACTGTTCTCGCTTCATTCCAGATTTTGCTACTATTACGAAGCCTCTACGTGAGCTCCTGAAGAAAAATGCATCATGGTACTGGAGCGATATCGAGCAAAATGCATTTGATGCTGTGAAAGATGCATTAGTAGAGAATGCGACTGCTGCATACTTTGATCCATCAATGGACACTGAGTTAACGGTGGATGCTAGTCCTGTTGGTTTAGGTGCTGTGTTAGCCCAACACAAACCTGGTCAACCAGATTCCAGAGTAGTAATTGCCTACGCCAGCCGTTCTCTCACAGATGTTGAGCAACGATACAGTCAGACAGAGAAGGAAGCTCTTGCTCTTGTATGGGGCTGTGAACACTTCAATGTGTATCTGCTTGGTGCACCCTTTACCACGATAGTCACTGACCACAAACCGTTGGAGACCATCTTCAATAATCCAAAGTCCAAACCACCAGCTCGCATTGAGAGATGGGCTCTTCGTCTGCAACCATACAACTTTACGGTGAAATACAAGCCGGGTGCAGGCAATCCCGCTGATTACATCAGTCGACATCCTGCCAACAGTTTCACCATCACCAAGCATCAGCAAGTTGCCGAGGAATATGTACACTCTGTAACCTGTGATGCAGTCCCTAAGGCTCTCACTCTTGATGAAATCCGTACTGCAACCCTAGAGGACCCAACTCTGCAAGCAACAGTGGATGCATTGACTAAGAAAAAGTTTCCACGCATCCCACCCTCAGGAGTTGACCAAGATGCATTCAAAGCACTTGAACGCATCCAGACAGAATTAAGTGTTACGCAACAACGCGACACCGTGCTGCGAGGTACTCGTATCGTCATTCCAGCTGTTCTCCAGCAACGTGCTCTGAAGCTTGCACATCAAGGACACCAAGGTCTTGTAAGGACCAAACAGCTGCTACGAGAAAAGGTGTGGTTTCCTGGCATTGATCGTCAAGCTAAGGACATGCATGATGCCTGTGTCCCTTGCCAAGCTGCAGTGGATACTTCAAGACCAACACCTCTACAACCTTCACCACTACCTGCTGCACCATGGATGGAAGTATCGATGGATTTCTGTGGACCGCTACCAACTGGAGAGTACTTGATGGTAGTCATTGATGATCACTCACGTTATCCAGAAGTAGAAATCATCACTTCCACATCTGCAAAGGCTGTCATCCCGAAACTCGACAAGATCTTTTCAAACTTTGGCATTCCTGAAGTTGTCAAGACGGACAATGGACCGCCATTTAATGGACAAGACTTTGTCAACTTTGCTGAGCATATTGGATTCAAACACCGCCGTGTGATGCCACTACATCCTCAAGCAAATGGAGAAGTAGAGAGATTCATGCAACCTCTCATGAAAGCTGTACGCTGTGCTCATGCCGAAGGACGATCCTGGAAACAAGCTATGTATGCTTTTCTCAGGAACTACCGTGCAACACCGCATGGAACACTGGGCAAGTCGCCTGGCGAACTTTTATTTGGACGTCCTATGAGAATCGCACTACCTGTCATGCCAGCCAAGGTAACGGATAAACGTCTCGCTCAGAAGGATGCACTAGCCAAGGGCAAAATGAAAATTGCTCATGATCAACGTGCAAAGGAACAATTCATAAAGGTTGGAGATACTGTTCTCGTTAAAAAGAAAAAAGAGGGAAAGTTAGATATGCCGTATGATACAAAACCATATAAAGTGATTAGTGTAAAAGGAACTATGGTAACAGCGAGTAATAGAGATCATAGTATAACACGTAATATGGCTTATTTCAAAGTGATTCCAACTAGTGTAGAAAATGATGAAGTGCAAAGTCGTGCAAAAGAAAAAAAAAATGAGTTATAACTCGATAAACAGTTCGAGGGATATTTTTGTATTTAAGGACTCTCGTCCTAAACGTCATGTTAAACGCCCTACACGATTTGATGATTAATTGTGTTCCTATGTAATGCAAAGTATTTACTTGTTATGCTAGACTAAATTTAATATTGTTTGAATAATGCAGATCTCTCATTCAATATTTTGTAACTTTGTATTACAGTTTCTTTCATGTTTGTTTAACATTGCATATGTATTTTTAACATTGAAATCCTTTGTGGTAAAGTTGTTTAAATTCTTTGTGTGTTTAATTAATGTTAAATGTATGCAATATCTCTTGATATGTTAATAACTTACTTTGTGTCAATAACTTTGCTTTGTGCTACAAGCATGGTAGACATCCTGTATTCATTCTTTTTAAAGAAAAGGAGGGATGTCATGTTCACAGAAAATGGTACCATCCGTTTTCTATGTGCGGCGGCTGGACGCCACTGAGAGAGGAGGTAAACAAAGCACAGGACGCCTGCCAAGCTTGGGAGCTCTAGTCATGTAATCGTTTATAAGTATTAAAGTCAGTAACCAGGAATGACTTTACATCAACCTTACTACCAAGACTATCTCAGCTATATACAGATACCACAGTAGCCTTGTTCTGTTTTTTACTGTTTTAGTGTCACTTCTGTGTTGTATTCCGCTGTGTTTGTCTTCATTGTTGCAATTTGTTTTTGTACTTATTGTTGACATTGTTTTTGTAAATTTTGTTGTTTTGTGGTCGGCCCTTCAGGACGGCGTTTTTTTTCTTGTGTTTATGTACATATGTCCTTTATGTTTTTTGCACGTGTATGCTTTCTTTGTTCTGTCTGTGGTTTTTGTTTTGTTTTATTGTATTTATAAGCATGCTTGCATGTAAACATCAAAATAAAAAAATATATATATATATAAGAAATACACTTAGTAACAAGTGTTAATATTTTGTTTGTGAATAATTTCATGCAAATAGCAAAGGACCTGTAATAATTTTATTTTTATGAAGGGTTCTGTAATATTTTTCTCAACTGTTTGGCGGGTGATTTCACAGAAACTTCCCTAAGTTTGAGGATATGGCCCAGCCAATAATTATTAGCAGTTGCAAGAAAATCGTGCAGTATCTTCCCTATCTACTTATGGAACAATCATTGACACAAATCATTGACCCCATTTTACTCAAAATTGTCAGTGTACGTCTTTTAAAACTCGGGTTTTTTTATATATGCTAAGCAATTTAATTTTATTTTAATTTTAAAATAACAAATTATATTTTGAGTTACCTTGTGAGGATATGCTTCCTAATGGCACAAATTTATGCCTGCTCTTATTGTTTATTGTTGCTTGTATGTGTGCTTGCATGGCACAACTTCGTTATTTGTCATCCACTGTGTGTCAAGTTTGGTCTGAAGAGTCTAAAGAGGTCATCAGGTTTGACCTGGGTCATATAGTCCTGTTGCAACTGAGTAAACAGATAGACAGTATCAGGCCTGGTGTACCTTTACACAGGAGGAGTAAGTTTTGGTGGGTACTGTGGTGGGAGGGGCAGAGATGGGCCCTTTCTCCTCAAAACCATTGGGTTCTAACCACAATCCCTCTTTTCCCCCTTCTGAGACAATTTCGCTTTTCGCTGTATGATGTGGAAACCAAACCACGACTCTGGCAGAGGAATAGGTGCGCGTGCCAATCAGATACGTTTACAGAAAAGGCGGGAATGCCTAGCTTCTGCCATTGGTCAACAGGGGACGCTATCACGGAATCCTGGAGAGCATGTGGGCGTCATGCCTCAAGGCGTCATTCAGACTCCAGATTTCAAGAAGAGAGGACGCTGCTACACCAGAGCTCAGGGTCAGCTAATTCTCACCTAAGGCTGGGGTAAAAGTGCTCTTTTGTAACTGTTAAATCAGTATGACCCATATCACTGATAGATTTTTTTGTGTGATTGGATTATATTAAGGATTACTGCAAATTACGTCGCAAACAACGGTTCGTGGATAAGCCGTGACCACTCGGTGTTCCTGAAGAGACAATACTAGCAGTGTGAAAGACCTGGAAAAGACACATGTGATTTCATTGAGCTAAACCAATGTGAGAGGGAAACCTCAGTTGTCTGGCAAGAGCCAGCGGTGTACTCACGGGATCCTAATATAATAAGTAACTGTGGTCAGAATTAGTGTCACGTGTACTCACCTAGTGAGTACACGTGACTTAGTGACGAGTGACGAGTACATGTGTCTTAGAGCAAGTGATTGCCTATGTAGCAGTGAAGAATCATTAGCGACAATCGCTGTGAAGAGATCTAAGAGCAATGTTAAAGACTTGATGGTGTTCAAACTCGTGAAAGTTCGTATAATCGGAGTCGAGGGGAGAGTGTAGCTTCTCGCCCAGGACAGAGCGTGCTCGCACATGCCAAGTCAAACCCGTCATGCGATGTGTGTGTGTGTGTGTGTAGGAGAGTGGGTGGGTGTAGGAGAGTGGGTCCAAAGTGACCCAGGAGTCATGACGGACAATAATTAATGTGGAAGTTTCAGGACTATGCTGGAGCTCTTTATGGTCGGTGTCTGCTGATTGGCCAGCTCGTGTGGTGAAATCAAGTTACTCCTGATACGTGGAAGGAAAAAGGGGCATCTGGAAGTGTAGAAATTCATCTGATACAGCTTGAGGTGGTGCTAAATCGACTTTGTGCTGATTTAAGGTCGGGCTCCCTCGCGGACGAAGGAAATATTCTTACCTGCATAACTCACCACCAGAGTAGCCACAGCCTGCTTGTCGCCTGAGGCCACCTATATCATCGTTGGGGAGAATGAATGTCAGTGTATTAAGGAGTAATCGAATGTAAACACGGGCCCATATCTCTTTTTGTAATATTTTAGGGACAAGTAATCACCCAATCTCTGATGGATCAACCAGAGTATATCTTGCGACGTGCTTCCTCTGTGCTGGGATCTATTGAGATTGTGAAGAGTCAAACTGTCATCTCGGTGTGAGTGACAGGTTTTAACACCTCAAGGTGGTGTCGCGCCACTGTGGAGTGACCGATGTGTGTGTGTGTAAGTTATGTCAGCTAGTATTTGTTACCATCTAGTTCAGTAACAGTGTCTGGGAGACACAGGTGTTGGGAGTGTTGAGAACTCTACGGTTGTTTCATTGACACGTTGGTAAGTGGTTTATTAGCAACGTCTCAGTGATGCTGTATATTGATTATATATTAATTAATTGTGTGAGTAAACCTGTCGAGTCTAATAATACCTTATTGTTTGCCTCTGTGTGATAAAACATTAACAAGTCACTCATTATTATAATTATTGATGAGATAACATAAATATTTATTGTTTAATTAATTAATTGTGATTGACTGAGTGACATTGTGATTAACATTTATTAATTAAATAATAATAATTAAAATATTTAATTGATTAATTG
Organism: Procambarus virginalis; assembly: GCA_020271785.1. Lineage (NCBI taxonomy): Eukaryota > Metazoa > Arthropoda > Malacostraca > Decapoda > Cambaridae > Procambarus > Procambarus virginalis. Next base: position 6,416 of record WNGS01155055.1, read on the forward strand.
TTGACTGTGGTAGTGACAGCGGTTAATGTAAAGTAACTGAGACCTAAAGTATTTATTTGTTGTCTCTCCCAGTGACAGTGTTATAAAGTTGAGTATCATGTGCTGAAGAGCTGTTGAAGTGATTTGATACTGCTAGTGTCGAGTGCAGTAATTGCTAGAGGGTTCACTAAGTGTTCAAGTAGTTCATTTTTGTTCATGACCTGTCCAGTGGGTCGAGACTGTGATCTCATTAGTACCTATCAGAGTTGTGGGAACGGATTCCTGCTGCAAGAAGGTGTGCTGTTAGCTGTTGATCTGTGTTATGATCCCACGTAGCTTGAAAAACGAGTCTACCCCCAGTGAGAGGTATTCAGCACCAGACCCAACTGAGAGGTCAAGGGAAATATAGACATGTGAATAAATATTAGATGCTTGGCTAATATTGATGAATAGTTTAGAAGCACGGACAGAGAATAAATATGTAAATAAGTGACATGACATGAGATGTCGAGACTTTGCGGACAAGATGTGAGGCTAGTGAGACATGTTGACCCCACTTGAGTCGAAACTGTCATCAGAGGTGGATGTACAGTGTTGATCTCCTGCAAGATGGAAGAATATTGTCCCCTGTGTTGGTGCTGGAGTGAGGAATACTTGTCTGTAAGTGTGAGGAAGATGTTGGGGACTTAGTACACCAAAACAAAAATGGTCAATCACCCACCTTCCACTGCGTCTTACACGCTAATGACACTCAAGCACTCTACCAACACTCTATAAGTAACCAATATGAACCTCCTTTCTGCATCTAGGGGCTCACTACCCTCTATATTTCTAGGTTCTCCCTGAATTGTCTACAAGGATCTTCCACAGCTCTTCCAGACTGTTACAGCATGAAGTTTTCCTTGAACATCAGTGATATTCCACCACTGATTCCACAGAAGCATGTGAAACTTCACTTCCCTGCTCCTCTTCCCACAACTTGAGATCGACCTCCACACTAAGGGAGCTCTGCTCTTCCACAGAGTTCAGTATTCCTTCTACAGTCTTGGAGTTCCTTCCTCTAACTTCTTCCCTGGCCTCGAAGTTCTCCCATCAACTCCTTCTCCAAACAAACCTGCCACCCATTAACACATGAATAAAAATGTTTCCCTACTAACATATAACTAAAATATATTCACACACAATAAACGTCTTCACCCAACACCTCTCTGATTCCTGAACGCCGTGAGGGGGACTCCCCCCGTTCGGACGGATCCAAGCTCCACCTTCGCTAGGCTGCCCTCCGCCTGCCGCTGCAAGGCTGCCAACTTAAGTCACCCAAGGGCGCCTGGAGAGGGCGGATGTGTTGCGTCTCCTCCAGCTGGTTGTCTCATCTTTGCTCTATTATCTAAAATTTCTCCCTTAATAAAATATGCCTAATGTATTCATGGACACTTGCTACGATCACTGGACACACGATCAACTACAGGCAATCACTAGCAACTGTTTAAAATAGACTTACCACAGAATTTATTCAGTCGAGGGCGCTCAGGTCTGGATCCTCTCACAACGGCGCCCACAGGTCGCCCACGAAAATGCTTCATGACTGCTTCACCAAGCTTCCTGCAGTCTCCGACTTGAGTCCACAACGTTTCCAGACTAGTTTCACAGCACAAACGCCGGCTCATTTCCTTCCTCTTGAAGGTACATGAATTTAGAGCTCAACCAAGGCGCGGCCGAACATTCACTTCCAGGCCGCCTCTAATTATCATATTCACAGAGAGATGGTGTACTAAGTCCCCAACATCTTCCTCACACTTGCAGACAAGTATTCCTCACTCCAGCACCAACACAGGGGACAATATTCTTCCATCTTGCAGGAGATCAACACAGTACATCCACCTCTGATGACAGTTTCGACTCAAGTGGGGTCAACATGTCTCACTAGCCTCACATCTTGTCCGCAAAGTCTCGACATCTCATGTCATGTCACTTATTTACATATTTATTCTCTGCCCGTGCTTCTAAACTATTCATCAATATTAGCCAAGCATCTAATATTTATTAACATGTCTATATTTCTCTTGACCTCTCAGTTGGGTCTGGTTTGCTGAATACCTCTCACAGGGGGGTAGACTCGTTTTTCAACCTATCTGGGATCATACAACTGCTCTCGCACAAGACTCATATATAACTTATTGCTTATAGTCAATATTTTGCTTATGAATTAGTACATATGTGGTATATTCTCAGATATATTTTTTTCAAGGCCCAAACTCTTCCTTGCGTACCAATTTACGTCTCACAGTACCCGTCCATCGCCGCAGACAGCAGAATACAGACTAACTACATCCTATTGAAGGTTCGTAGTTTTGTTTTGAGAAATATTAGTTGATCTTAGTAAATTACAATAAGCACTATAATTTATTACATAAAATAAAAGTGTTTCACCAATGAATATATACAGTAGTTTGTGCTATAAAGATTTTTAAAGAATGTATTGTTGGTACGTCAACAGAAAACGATATTACGTTGGAATGTCGATGGAGTAAACTACTGCAAACAGGATGGTATAGTGTCAACTACCAACTGTAGGATGGGTATAGGGTCCACTTGCACCTGTTAGGTGGGTAAGGGGTCCATACCACTTGTAGGATTGGTCTGGGCCCATCAACTGCCCATAAGATGGGTATAGGGACCACTATCATCCACAGGATATCCATGGGGTCCACTACTGCCCACTGGATGGGTATATGTTCCACTTCCACCCAAAGGATGTGTGTGGCATCCACTATACCGCCCACAGGATGGATATGCGGTCTACAATCACCTACAGGATGAAAATTTTGTCTACTACCACCCACAGGATGGGTATGGCCTCCGTTGCCGGCCAGAGCGTGAAAATAGGGTCCAGTACTGTCCACGGAATGGGTATATGCTTAACTACTACCGACATTATGAGTATATCGTCTACTACAGCCCACAGGATGGGAATGGGGTTAACTACCACCCATTGGACGCATATGGGGTAAATTACCGCCCTTAGGGTGGGTATTGGGTCCATTACCGCCCACAGAATGGGTATGGTTCCCACAGCCGCCCACACGATAAGTATGGTGTCCACTAACGCCCAAAGGATGAGTATGGCCTCCACTGTCACATACAGGATGAGTATAGGGTCCAGTACCGCCCACAGGTTGGGCATATGTTCATTACACCCCACAATATGCTAATGGGGTCAAGTACCGCCCATAGGATAAGTATGGGGTCCACTACCGCCCACAGGATGCGTTTGGGGACCAGTATCATCCACAGGAAGGTTCACTACCGCCGACAGGATGGCTTTGGGGACCACTATTTTCCACGGGATTAGTATGGGGGTCGACTTCCGCCCACAGGGTGGGTGGGGGTCATGGCCATCCACAGGATGGGTATATGCGCCACTACCGCCCACAAAATGAGTATGGTGTCCACTACCGCCTACAAGATGGGTATGAGGTCCACTACCGCCCACATGATGGATATTGGGTCAACAGCCACTCACAGGATGGGTATGGGGGGGGCACTACTACCCACAGGATGGGTATATGGGTCACTACCACCCACAGGATTGATATGGGGTCCAATACCGCCCACAGGATGGGTATTGGGTCCAATATCACCCACAGGATGGGTATGGGGTCCATTACCGCCCACAGGATGAGCATGGGGTCCTCTACCACCAACAGGATGAGTATATTGGGACCACTACTGCCCATAGGATGGGTATATGGGATTTATAATTATAATAAGCACTATTAGTTTATATTATTATTTATTAGGTAAATTATTACTACTTAATTATATAATTAAGTACCTAATTTCATCTTCATAGTTCCTACTCTGTGATTTAAAATTGCTCTGTATCTAGTGTTATCCCAATCTCCCATCTTTATACTTTATCCAATCAACTTTACCATTGTGATCATTGCTGTCTTTATATGTGCTAGCAATATGCTGTATTGTGCCTATTAATCTTTGTTAAATTATTATTCAAACTGTCAATGCAATCCATCTGAGCTACCTATGTGCTTTAATATACATTCAAATCTCTCTCATCTCATTTTTTTCTTGCAATGTACCTGTTATCAATTTACAAATTTTGCTAGTGTTTACCTACTTAAAATTTTCTGTAAGATTAAGGACCTGCCCGAAATGCTGCACTTACTAGTGGCTTTACAAGAATGTAATCACTATGCTATGTATCCTTACAATCCCAATGTACCTTCTTGTATATATCTATATAAATAAAAATGGAAATGTTCGTTTGTTCAAATCGCTAATCTCCGAAAGTTCTTCACCGATTGCTTTGAAATTTTCACACAACGTTCCATTCGCATCCGCCAGGTTTTATTATATATATACTATATAGATGTCACGTCCGTGACGGTAAAAAGCATGCTTTTTCTGATAAAATGTTTTTCATGTTTTTCATGTGAGGAGGAAAATGTTCGAAACCTCTTTACGATAGCTTTGAAATTTTGACACAACGTTGCATTCGAATAAGCACGTCTTTTCATATATCTACTATATTCATGCGTCACCTGTGACAGGAAAAAAATGCTTTTAGAAAAAAAGCGCCATCTGTTGGATGTAAGAGCAACACACGCTGTAATCTTTGAAAGTTCTTCACCGATTGCTTTGAAATTTGACACAACGTTGCGTTTGAATAGGAGCGTGGTTATATACCTACTATATAGATGCCACCACTGTGACAGGCAAAAAGATGCGTTTTTGAAAAACAGCGCCATCTGTTGCACATAATAGCAAATGCACGCTATACTGAATATGTCACAAATTCCACTTCAATGTTTCCGATTGCATTGATAAATTTTATTTTCATAGATTTCGATTATTAATTTTTTTCTTGAATTTTTGTGTGATATTGATTGGAATTGAGCTGTGTTGTTCACCATATCGTTCATTTCGTAAATATAAGTATAGTACCACACCTGTGACAGGTAAAACTATGTTTTTTCTTGAAAAAATAGCGCCATCTGTTGCATCTAAGAGCAACACACATACTGTACTAAATATCGTTAATTCCATTTCACTGTTTCTGATTGCATTGATAAATTGAATTTTCCTAGATTTTGATTTATTTTCATCTAGATTTAATTATTTTTGTGTGAATTGACATTGGAATTGAGCGTGTGTTCTTTACCATACAGTTCATTTCGTGAGTATAGTTTATTTATATATTTTTTCATATTTTCATTACATTTTTTAAAACTGTTTTTCTTATATTTCAGTGATGGGAA
>WNGS01155062.1:0-28033 GCA_020271785.1 Procambarus virginalis
GGTGTCGATTCGGTCACACCTTGAGGGACTCCTGGGATTCCCTAATCATCTGCCTGACTGTGCTTTTATTTGCCCTATGGCATATTAGTTTCTAGTGTTTGGCGTCACGAGTTTCGCGATTTGGCTTGTAATTGATCCGCCACTGTCATACCCCTGAAGTTTTGTAGGTGGTTATCATGTATCCCCTTACGCTTCTGTTTTCCAGGAACTGTGGTTTAGGGCTTCAGTAGGCCTTTTTCTCGTACCCATCGTCTCCCCCCAAGTTTCCTGGGATAGTTGTGGAATAACCGCTGAATCTCTCTATAACAGTTTACTAGTAGGACTCTAGCTGGAGCTGCATTCATTGATGTTTGGATAACTGGATTACCCTGGTGGGTAATCCCGCTTTATAAATACCTAATAATATAATAATAATATTATAATATAATAATTATAATATAATTCCTAATATAATAATTCATATACTATTTATATAACTAATTATAATATAATAATACAAATAATAAGAATCATATAAAGGGCGTAATCCCAGATACTATTGTAACAATGCCAACCACAGACCCGTAGCGAAATAATTGCATATCGTTGCAGGAGGCTCCGGAATAAATGAGTACGGAACACCAAGCGGAAAGTTTACTGTACATTCTCAAGCAGCAAGAAGAGTAAGCGAGGGGCTTGGGGGAGAATATAATATTTGATATTTGATAAGTGATGGAGTGGTGGGATATTAGGGTGATAAATTTATCAACCAACAAAAAATGATAACAATTGAAAAAAACATATAACAACATTTCATAACTTTTTCCCTTGTGAATTTAATTGTGTATTTATTGTGTAATTGGTGTGTTAGTTTATGAGAAACATTTGGGTAAATGCTTTCTCTTGAATGTTTTTAGTTGTCTTTATTGAACAAAATTTACCCCCTGGTAACATAAGAGACGGAAGGTCGATGAATTGTTTTAAGTGTATATTAGACATATTAATACTGTATATTAATCCTTTATTTACTAAAAACATTTGAACAGGACTCAGCGGTGAATTCGTAGGTAACATATGTATTTTCCATGGGCCCTACCATACGCATTATAGCTAGGTTTGAATTTGGGAAATTGGAACAGCCCCGTATGTTATATTGGTTTCTTCCTTAACGTTGCTAAAGGATTATTGACCGAAGAACTAAATGAGCTTCACTATTTGCCTTCCAGGTACCAGACCTGAGAAGTCGAGCAAGACGGAGTAGGAAAAGGAATCCACGTGCCAAGACGGTTCATGTAGTAACTCCCGATATGCCGTTTTACCCCTGTAAGCTCTTTGGCTGGGATAAAGAGGCCACGACATGTTTATATATTCCTAATGTGTTTTAATGTTATAATCTATTAATTTTTATTAGTCCATTTTTACATATTTACAAAAAAAATTTAAATTATAATTTAATTTTTTTTTTTTTTTTTTTTTTTTTTTTTTTTTTTTTTTTTTTTTTTTTTAATATATATATATATCTCTAGTATATATATAGTATTTATTATAGTATTTTGTTTTTTTCACCTTTTTCTTTTTTGCGGGAATTATACTGTGTCAATGGTACATTCAGAACAGATGTGAATGTGTGTATAACTACTTATAAAAGAATCAATGTTTAATGTGATTGTTAAAGATTTTAGTTAAAGCAAGATGTAAAAAAGTTTACAATTGTAATGGATGAAGTTATGGTGATTTGTGGTGAGCAGGCGTGTCAAGGAGAGATGGAAGGTTGCGAAGGGTGAATCGAGGAGACAAATGTCGGGAAGGGGCAGACGGACAGCCCCAGTAATGTCAGGGAAAACAGTTCCGTAAGATTTTACTAGAGGAGTCTAAAAAAACATAAAATCTAATAAAAATTCTAGCGTCAAGTTTATTCTCCTCCACAAGGGATATTATATATATATATAATAGATAAATTTCTATATATATATTATATATATATTAAATATTTTTACTAGTTATATTTAAACATAGCACAGCGAGTAAAAACTAGCCGGATGGATAAGGGGAACATAGCCTGCCCGGAGGTAATAATCTCACACATCTAACGCATGGACGGGAAGGTAGGTCCCCTCCAATACAGTTTATGTGTGCTTTTATCCTACCTCCCTCCCCCACCGCTTCCTTTTTTTGTGCTATTATGTGTATTAAAAGATTACAAACATAAGACAATGCCGAAGAGGTTATAGAATCTCTTAGAAGTCTCCTCCATCCGCCTTCCCGGCCTGGACCCTAGGACGCAGCAAGCATTTTCCCCTCTGGATCGCCACACTGGACGCGCTGCAACAAAAAACTGCAAGCCCCGGGGTCTCTGGTGAAGTTTCAATGAGCCTGGAACCCAATTCCTTGAGAATCCCAGAGGCACTCCTTGGCGCCACATGTGCCATGGCCCTGCCAGTCGAATTTCTATATTTGAGAGGTTATGCCTGTTTTCCCTGTGGTTTGTCCGACCCACCTTCCGATCACTCCGGCTATCAAATATATACTAGACTATGTAATATATATACTATATAGCTATATATATAGATATTTATACTAATATATATATTAGCTCATATAATACTATGGTTAGTATACTGTTTTGGTAGCCAGTCCTTTTCCTGGTAACTATGCTTTTATTAAAATTATGACCGAACAAGTAGAGCATTATAGTTCTAACGCCAAATTTCCTATCTCGATTTGCCTTTGTTCTCTTTTGATGTTACGTCAAATGAAAAAATAAATTTCTCCAAATCTTTTTTATTTCTAATTCTGACGCGACACTTAAGCGCGTTTCGAAAAACTTAATACACGCCTTTAACCCAAAGACTTCAGTTTTCCACAACACATTATAGACTGGAACAGCATTTTTGTCTCTTATACTTGCATTTGTGTGAGTTGATGTAATACAATTGTGGGGTGAAATAAACACTTCACAAAACATAGAACACGGAACAGTGGGTAGTTGGGTAACAGATTTTGGCTCTGGTTAACATAACTGCAGAAAGCCTATTATCCCATATTTCCTGTGTTTCTATCTTGGAGCGGATTCTTGAAGTGGCAGTGAAGAATCACTAGCTTGTTGCGTTTCTAATGCTGGCTTTAGATTGCTGTACGCTTGACCGTTATTGATGTGGTTATTGACTTCGCATGTGTCCAAGCCGCCTGCTGTCGACTTGTATTATCATGAATTTCTGTGTTGTGTTCTCCGTTAGAAGATTCTTCCATTGGTGATGGTTTTGTTGTGGGAAGAGAGTATAGTACTGTTCCTTAAGGGAGCCCTGTTCCTTATGCACTCCGTTAAACGCCTGAAAGAGATTGTTGTTGTCTTGCATATTACGTGAGTTTTTTGGGGCTTACAGTCCCCAAGTGGTTTTTTGAAGGCATAGACGACGTTTGGTCTCTTTTAGAGCGTTCTGCTCAGTGTCTTGAGAGTTTCTCATCAGTAGGATGGCCGTTTTCTTGTTTTGGTTTTAATTAGTAATCGTTAGTTGTAATCCTTCAGATTTTTAGGTACTTGTAGGGTAATCTTTCATATTAACGTATATTTCAGCAAATTTCCACCTCCGTTTTATATCCTGTGGACGAAAAACTTCCTGTAAAATTAGTCTATATGGGGTACAGGTGTTGCTAATAGTTTGTCTATCAAGGTTGCATGGCGTTCTTTCACTCCTAATTTATTTTATGCACTTTCATGAACCAGCGAAGAAGGCACCGTTTGCTTGGTACTAGAGTGAAACTACACGTTAGCAATATACATGTTCATTAGTAGAAGTGCATTCTAATCTGACGTGGCTGAGAGCAACGGTACGAAATAAGCGTTAAAAACAATCCCTTGTAAATATGATTGGCCGCACAAATGTTTGGAACTTTCAAGAGGACAATTATTTTGGTTTAATTGAAGTAGTAAGAATTGAAGTGTGTGGAAATAAAGAAATGTTAAAATACAGGATGTGTTTTAGAGTTAGTAAGAATGCAGAAGTGTATGAGAGAATTCACATATCCATATGTGTAGGTAAAAGAAAAAAGTAAATTAAAAGATCACACGCCATCTCTTCAGCCGCCTGTCAGAGTGCTCTATTCTTAGGTACTCTGTGTAAAATGTCGTACATACCTGCAGTTAGGACCGGTTTTCAAGTTCACAGCGACTACAAAGACTTTTAGCATCGAGCTAGTATCCGCATGTAGACTTTCAAAATTCTGACACCTACGGGGAGAGACCCATTGGCGACCCCCTCTAATTGCTTATACATGTGCCAATACGGGCTCAAGAAGGGTGACTCCTTAGTAAAAGCTTGGAGTACTTTCCTCACGATATTTTCTGGCATTTCAAAGAAGAGTACAAGGAAGCGTATAGACTACACTAGCGGTCTACAAATTATTATATATATATGCGATATATCTATATATATATATATATATATGAGTATATATATATACAGACCTATAATGTATAGTATTCTATGACAGTTGTCCAACCACGGAGTAAATTGAAAATGATTGCCTTTAATTTCGTAAGAATTAATTACCTCTTATGAAAGCGAGATTATTTGTATAGAATAAGTAAAGTCGATTAATAGTTTTTAATTGTAATTACAGTCGGCATGATTGGTAAAATTTGTGTATCAATTGATTTTAATTTTCGTGATATGGAAACTCACAAAAAACGGCAAAACAAAAAAAAAAAAAAAAAGACACAAAAAAAAAAACAAAAACAAAAAAAGGTCCTCTGCCAACTCTTTTTTGTATCTTAACATTCGATATATTAAAAAAAGATAAAAAGATAATAGACATGAGTTGCTATGATACGATAAGAGAATAGAAAGAAAGATAATTAAGATTCGTAGAAGGGTAGAAGAAAGAGAGGGTATGTAAAGTAGGAGGTGTTAGGATATAAGAATAGAAATATTTTAGTAAAACATAGGGATTAGACGAAATCGTGAAAGGGTATAAAAAACGTAATGTGAAAAATAAGAGTTAAGATAAAGAACCGATGATAAGAAAAGTTGAGAGGATAGAATATATAGAAGCAAAGTAAAAGAATGAAATAAAGATAAGAATCTATATGAGAGAATGTTGAAAAGAATATACATGAGGAAAGAGTTATAAAAAATAAGTTTATTTAAGATTTATTAGAGAGGTGAATACTAGTCGTGATAATACGATATATAGATATATAGATATATTATATATATATATTTGTACCCTAGGGGTAGTGGACAGAGGTTTTATGTGTACATGTAATATTAATATCGAAAAGAATTTATGTATTAACACCACCACACGGAGTTAAAGGGATTTAATAAATATAAATATTTATTAGATTAAGGGATTAATGAATAAATGAGTTATAAAAAATAATTTTAGTAATTTTAAGGTGCAGAAAGAGTAATTAAGAATAATGAAATGTCTATTGAAAAATGTTTAGTCTACTTAATACTATCGAAGATAGTTTAGAAAAACATAAATGGTTATTATAAGTGAGGAGTGTTTAGCGAAGTGTTGATATGTGTTTTTTAAAGGAAATGGGTTTAAGGTTATAGACTAGTAAATGGTTGAAAACAAGGGGGATTAAAATTATATATAAATGGATATAAACTATATATTAGTATATCTATATATAATATTTAAATTATAGTGTATATATTATGTTATATATGAATGAAAACTCCACCCCAGAAGTGACCATACTCCAACGACCCACCGCAACTGGTATGTACAGGGATGCCTTAATACACTTGACCAACACGACCGTACAAAAGAGCGGAAGTGATGAAGGTCTATTTGGAACTACAAGAAGGAAAATGGATGGGTTTTATTGGGAATGACAGAATTTTATACAAATCAAAGTAATTTTTTTGGCGAATAAAATGATGAAAATCGTGATAGATATAAAGAGAAGAACGGCATAAAAAGGAATGTTTAGAATGAAAAAAAAAAAACAAAACGCATGCATAAATAAATAATAAAGAAGCAAAAGCGAAGAAATTGCTATGCTAATAAGGGATGCAATTAAAAAAATCTGAACAATAAACAGAGATAATGAAAAGGGAGTGGTGTATCGACTGGATATTTTGGAAACTTAAAATAGAAGGCACAATGAATGGTTCATATACCTAGTAACAATAACGTTGACAGTGATATGGATTTGTGTTTAGAAGTAATTCTGGGGTGTGATTTTAAGATTAGCTAATATATTACTGGGGAAAATTCAGGATTGCTTTACGAATATTCGTATATTATAGTTTAAATTAATATAATAATATACTAATATAAATATAAGGTAGCTTTCATCAAGTTAGTTTGTATTTTTTGAACAGGTTACAAAAAAATAAAGAAATATAAAAGGTTATCGGATCTATTGAAGGTAATATGTATAAGGAAAATGAAGAGTGAGGACAAGCAAGACAAAGAAGGGCCACACCCCTGCGGATCCACCTATGGATCGCACACTTGAGAGATGAACAAAAACGTGAAAAGCTCAATTGGGTGCTCTGTTCTCTGTGAGTTGAAGTCAATGGATTGGAACATTGAATTCAGAACTACCAAGGCGAAAAGGAAAGATAAACGTCGCGTGCAATAGTATAGAGAAGTATATTCGGAACGAAGAGTATCTGAATGACCGAGGAAATTGGTAATTGAGTAATTAGGTAGGTTATCATCAATCGGGGCTTTGTATGCAAACAAAGTCTTGGAGAGTATAAGAATATGGTAAATAGGTCGTAAATATAAAAGGAGTGTGTAAATGTTTAAAGGAAAGATCTAAGTGTAATAAGAAATAACATTGATGAGTTATGTGAAGGGCAAAATACAGGGAGTGAGGGGAACAGGCGTGTTGTCAAAATTAGGCGATGAGATGGTTTATAATTTAAGATGGACTATGGAGGATAAAAAGCAGCAGCGATTATATGTTGAATTGTAAATTGAAATAAGTTGTGCTATTGATTGAACGAAATTTTGATTAAGAATGATAAAATGAAGCTACCTTTGGCATGATCTAAAAGCAAAATGTTGTCATTAAAAGTAAGTATTCGTCATCAGTGTGAAATTGTGGCGATAAACCATGACGATCTTGTTTAGGCACGGGAAATGATAATAAAGAAGGTTTATGAGATAGAGACTTGAAAAGTGATCTGAAAATGGTAGAATGTGAAGCGGGATAATTAAGGGGGGGAAAGAAATGATATGCAAACTGAGGGAGTTAGAATGTATGCGATGATTATGGAGCGATGGTCGTGGGATAGTCATATGTTTTTTTAAAATAGGGTGGCTAAAAGAAGGATGTTTGTGTTTTGTTTTGCTGATAGAAATAGGCTGTATTTGCGGATCTTGAGGGCAGAAATTAAATGATTTGAGAATTAGGAAGAAGCTACGTATTAATATGACAAAAGATAATAGTGCGCGACGGAGGAAAGAAGAAGGAATATAAATAATGCTTAAATGATCTCTCCTGCAATTAAATATGTCGCATTTGTATAGAGTAAAACAAAAACCAGTATAATAGAAGCGAAAAAAAAAAAAAAAAAAACAAGTAAGGATGGGAGAAAAAAACTTACTAGTTCCTGAAAGAAGTAGATGTGAAATGATAAAGGAGAAGCAAAAATCAAGAAAAAGTGCGAACGAATAATGTAGAGTTTGATGACTCAAATAGAAAGAGAGAAATTACTTAGCAGTAAATAGGTAAGCTGGGAAGAGAATATAGATAAGAAAATACGATTATTGTTAGAAGCGGGCCAATAAGAATTGGTTGAGAAAAATTAACAAAATGCGAAATTAAACTGTATTGAAGAAGGTTGTGAGAGGAAAAAAGATAGGATACTGATGGGGGGGTGGGTGTGGTGGGGGGGGGGGGGGTGCGACCGGAGGGGGGGGTCGGGGGTGGGGGGGGCTCGTGTCGGGGGGGTTGAAATTGAGGAAAGAAAAATGGATGGAACTAATGTTAAGAAAATGGGTATGAAAATATAGAATACACAAGAAAAGCAAAGTATAGATAAGGTGAAAGGACTGAGGAAAAACTAGACTATAAGGGTCAAAATAAAATGTTAAATAGAATTAAATGAGCTGGAATAAAAAAATATAATATGGATCAAGGTAAGAAGTGTGGTTTGTGATAAAATTGTATAAAGAGTGGATGAACAATATTTCAACCTATTAGCGAGATGATAAGATGGTGGGGGAGTAAGAAAAGGGAAAAGAAAAAAAATAATAAGTATAAAAAAATGCGATGGTAAATAGAACATATTTGGTAAAATAGCGTATGAGAAAAGACACATGCCCAATGGAGCAAAAAAGTACTTGGGATACTCTATGTGATTGGGTTAAAAGCTTCATTGACGTAACACCATAGATCAAGGCTTGAAGATTCTTTTGTTTAGTCGACTCAGTGGTGGCTATCCAAAGGGGAAATGCCATGATGCAATCCCCTGTTCCTGCTAAGAAAGCAGAGGCTTCAGAGATCCTACCATTTAGTATTTGCTTGAAATGTTGGTAAATTTCTTTAAAATAAGCCAATAAGAAACAATTTATTATATTAACTTTATAATTTACTATATTATATATATATATAGCTATATATGAGAACAACGCATTATTGGTAAAAAGTGAATGTATAGAATGATTAAATTAAGAAACAAAAAGAAGTGAATCAGAAAAATACTAAGGAGAAAGAAAATGGTATGGAAGGATAACCATAAGGTAAGGAGGGAAGTGGATAAATGACAGTATATAATTCCTTGTAAGTCGGGATGTAAGTGTTTAGTATACCTGTATCAGTTGAGTTGCTCATGGGCAGTAGGGGTTAGAGTGCCTTATGGGGTTGTAGTTTTTCATTCGAAATAATGGAATGGGGAAATTAAGGGTGTTAGAAATTTGTTTCAACAAGTGTTTAAAAAAAAAAATATGACGGTGATGTGGATAAAATGATACTGAAAAAAAAGTTAGTAATTCCAGTTGAAGGAGTGGAATGGATCAAATAAATAAGAAGATATAAATCTAATTTTGTAAGTAGTGAACTGGTTAAAGTGGTTTAAGGAATAACTATGCTAAATAAAAGTTGAGTTGATAATGGAGTATGGGTTAGAGTAATATGGTGTGTGAGTGATTTAATTCATATAATATATATATATTTATATATTTATTACTGATATATATTATATGAGACTGGTAGATATATTATATTTAGTTAGTGTGTGTATAATGTTGGTATCCCCCTTTGTTTTAAAATTTTGATGTATTATTCACATACACAAGTGGGTAATAATAAATTCAACCTGTCAAATTTCAGATTAAACGGGAATGAAAAGGAGGTTAGAAAGTTTGCGGGACGAATGTTAGAAATGCCGTGTAACTAAATCTCATATAGTATTGAGAGACTCTTTAGGTAAAAATGCAATTAAACAAAAATGATGTTTTGGAAAATAATATTTTAAGTCTTAGAAAGATGCCAAGAAATTGTTGTGCGCTAGAAGGAAGATAAAAATAAGAAGATAGCTAACAAATAATATGACAGTAGATTTAATGTGAAATGTTTAAAAGTAAAATGCCATGGAAACGTAATAAAACATATTGAATGTTAGTTATATGTTATAATTACGTGTTACTCCCTAATGTATATCAAACTAAGTAATTTATTAATATATATACATCTATCATCAATTACTTTAATTATAAATTTGAGTGTAATTGCAAGAAGCGATTCGAGTTTTAAAAAGCTTATTGTTAATGAAAGAAATTACTGTACTTTTATTTATTATGAGCTATGGGAGTTATAATAAACTAAATTATTGGTATTAAGAAATACACGGTCACCGACTGATAGAATCATGGAAGTTATTTAAGTGAGTTTTTTAGTACAAATAATTTTTAAAATACAAATTGAAAGATAGGAAATGATGATAAAAAAAGAGAAATATTGGTAGGGAATAGGCTAACCCCTAAAAATCGGAAACGTTGTAAAATACAGACCTAGAGGTGAATCACCGGTCATATTAACACTGAAAATTCTGTAGTATGATATAGACTATATATTATTATACTATTCTTATATTATTGTTGTGGTTGTGGTGGTGTGTGTGTGTGTGGAGTGTGTGGTGTGGTGTGCGTGTCGGTGTGTGTGTGTGTGGGTACTCTCGGTGTGTGTGTTGTGGTGTTGTGTATAAAGGAAATAATACGTGTTTATAAATGTGAAAAACTGTAAGAAAACGCGATGAGAATTGAACAGGCGTTGCCATTTAATTAATAATTCTAGTAATGAAAAATAATAAATATTAAAGATAATTAAAGAATTTGTAATATAGAAGGTATTAGGAAAGTAAGTTTCAAAATCTTCAATAATGGCTCACTGACAACGTCCCATATATTATGGCCAAATGGGTGTATACGGAGCAACTATGATGTATAGCTATTTAAAGAAAGGAATAATGAGCAAAGAAAAATAATAATGATTGTGTAATAACAGGAGTGAAAAATTATTGAGAAGGATGGCAAAATCTATAAGGAAGGGATGGGGTACAAATGTGGTTTAAAATAGGCGTAAGGCGTACTGTTGAATCTATAAATGGGTAAACATATGGGATAAGAAGTATGGGTAAGGTGAGATTGAAAGGGGAAATATAATGAAGTAAGGTTGACGAAATTGTTTACAAGCTAAGAACTAAGAATCTGCTCACAGAACGAAAAGTAGCTGGTGTGCAGCAAGAAATTATGTGTTGAGTTTAAATGTATCGATGACTGGAAGAAAGGTGGAAGTCTGAACATTATGTATTAAAGTGTAATGGAGAATCCGGAGAGCAGGTTTATTAGAGAAAAAAAAAAATGAGTTACGATAAGTACTAAAGGAACAAAACAATAGGAAGGCGAACTAGGCTGAAGATCTGAAGAAAGATGAACATTGAATCATGATTGTGAAATACAAGGGGAAGTGTTTTGTTAAGATTATTTGTCATTAAGAGAATGATATAAAAATCAAAATGCAGAACCTATGAATGAGAACACAAAAGAAACTCACTGGGGTAATGAGCAAAACTAGGCAGTATAAAATAAATAAGTTAGAATACACCCGGATTTTGTATATGCAAATTATGGTCTCTTAATTGTCTGACAGATGAAAAGCATGACTTAAATAAGGAAAGGATGTAAAACGCAATTAATGAAGATGAATGGAAGGTATGAGATGACAATAGGTTTTCACAAAATAGTAAAAACTTATTATCAAAAATACATCGCTTTAGAAAGTGCAAAGTCACTGTGTATGAAAAGGACATAATCAAACAAAGGATGAAATGGATACAATGAAAAAGTGATCCTGTTTCCTGAAAGAGAATGTTAAAATAGGAAAAAAAATATGAAAAGAAGTACAAATAAGAATTTGTTAATAACTAATATAAAAAAAACAAATAAAGACAGAACCACTCAATAAATAGAGAAAACCATATAATCCACACCTAGGATAGAGGTACGGACGCATAAGTACAACAAGATAAAAAATGGAGGTATTTTGCTCCTATTTAAATGTCAAAATTGGGGAATGTGTCAATGATGGAGAAAAATAAAAAAAAATAAAGGTCGCCAGGAATTATGTATCAAAGATACAACAACTAATATTTAAGGAGTTCGTTAAGAGGTGCACCAGGATCAAGACATTGATTAGGATAAAATTGGAATACATAATCATATATATTCATCATCTAAGCCGACGAGAAAACAAAAAAAAACTACAAAAAGATGAAATATTAGAATAAAAAAAAAGAAATAAATTCTCGTGCCTATAAATAAAATAGACAGAAGACGGATTGGTCGGATTTTAATGCTAGGTAAAAATAAATACCTTTAGGAGCAAAAAAATCAAGCTAAGGAAACAGCAATTGTAAATAGAAAACACTACAATGCAAAAAAATCTTACGATAAGATCCAATTAGAAATACAATAAAGAGAAATATGGGATATAGGATTTTATTAAACGGTATTATTTAAAAAAATGTACCATCCTATGTTTAAACTAAAAAAAAAGGTGTTTTACGTCGAATTAAATAGTTTTTGTTGTTGAAAAGTATTTGTTTTTTAAAATAAAAAGATTGTTTAAAGATATTAACAATACGAAATAACCATTAGACTGGGGAAGTTAATCAAATCATATAGCTGAATGTGTTTACAAGGTCAGAACGCGAAGTTCTAGATGGACGTGTCGATCAAATAAGTATGATGAAAAATGTCTAATGTGTGTAACAGCGTACTAGGAGATAGGTTGTAGAGTAAGGGAATAAAAAGAAAATAAAAATGATTTTCCCTGGCGAATATTATTGAATTTTTATAAATTTGGAAGTCAAAATGAAAATTCACAGAGAAATAGAGAAAAATTCGGGTTGAGAAAAATTAAAGTAAGATTTAATTTTAGTGTAGAGGATTTGATAAATAAATATGTTTCAACGTAATAGAAACGCGACCAGTAAATACATAATATTAATATAATATAGGATTCTACAATTATGATATTATCATAATTAGTGTTTTATATTAGATATATAATTAAATTAACTATGGGAAAACAGTATGCATCATATCACATGATATTATATTCTGGTTATATTAGGATGAATATATGGGAAGTTGGTAGGCTGAAAAACTTACCGAAAAACTATGAGGAAAAAACGAAAAAACTATCATAAATACTGAGAATGGTAATGGGCAGGCTCGTAAATAACGGGAATGACAATGCGGGACTGAAAAGTTCACCCCCACTTGGCTGTGATTTATATAAAGGAAGTGTTGGGTGGTTCCATCATGCCTAATCTTAGGAGTCAACAAAAAGCACGTGGGGAAAGGGAGAAATTGGTTGCACAGTTTTTTGTTTAGCGATTAGAGGAAATAAATGATAGCGAACTGGGAGATACAGAGGGGGAATATTGATCTGATTGATGTATAGGCACCCTCGGGTAATTCTTCCGGATGAAGGAAGACTGTCAAAGAATATAAGTATATTCACTTTTAAATCTTTGATCTTGTTGTTTTGTGTGTTAATATTTAAATAAGAAAGTAAGTGAGGAATAAATGATTAAACAAAAAGGGAAAAGGGTGGTGGTGGGTAGAGAAAGTAACGTAGGAAATTGTGTAGTGTTGGATGGGGGAAAATTAATGGTAAGATGTGTTAATAATAGAGGTTATTTTTGATTTAACGGGATCAGGTGTGGCTTATGGTTGTTAAGGGAAGTTTACTGGTAACGGCCTAGAGTTATAATGGGTCCCTCGTTATATTATGTTTGTATAATAGTATGATATTATATTACTATGTTCGTCGTAGTGTATAGGTATTCTTTATATTGTTATATATATATATATTATTATAGATATAATATAGTATATTGCCTTGGTGTGAGTTGATATTAATTACTGTTGTAGGAGTGGTGGGGTGAAGCTGATTCATAGGAAAGCTGACGGAAACTGTTTTTTTGGCCGTGCGTAACTGGGCGTGGTGCCTGTTTCGGCCCCCGGCCCTACATTCGCCGCGTCCGGCCCTCCCTGTCGACGGCCTGTAAGCACCCTCTACAATCCGACAATACCCATCACTGCACTCACTTCTTATACCAGTTACACTATGGTGTTTACAGCTCGACGTAACGTCTCTAATTCCTTTGTAATAGTTCACAGTAATCGTGTTCTGTGTGGTTTTCTGTGTGGGTCGTTTGGCGGTGGATTCAGAGTCGAAGTTAGTCTCGCATACTCTATGGTACAACTTGGTTGTCCGGTCACCGTGTTTACTGCGTGCTGTCAGGCTTTGGTGCTTAGGGTGTGGTGTCTGCAGGGAGATGGTGGTGTTTTCGGAGGCTGGTCAGTTAGGGGTTTGTATTCTGGTGGTGTGTTTTCGGGTTGTGGTTAGGGTATTACCGGATGCATTAGTACGGCAAGCTCTGTTCCCCTGGGTGGTTTTCAAACCAACAAAGAGAACTCAAAAAAACTTCCATGTGTTATTCAGTGGTAATGGGTTGGTCTAGTAGTATCTTGTGTATGATCATATGAGTGATGTGATTGTTCAGGTTAGTATCTCAACCGAATTAGCTTTAATCTAGCTTAAGGAAAGTATATCGCGATCTGCCTTCCCCAATGCATCCCCATCCCACCTGTCCCCCATAGGTCCTGCCCAAACTGGGCAAGGAGAGGGCAGGACGGGTATATCGAGCTTCGGTTCTGGCCCTGCCGCCGCGGCGTCCCCGCTCCCTGATGCAAAAGAACGTATATTTGACCCTTAACCACACACAATAAAGTGTGAAGTGACTAACGACAGGGTTCGGTCATCAGAATTATCCTAGTACCAGTTTCAAATTTGTATAGCTGGGTCCTTAAGGATCAATTAAAATATATACTAAGGATTTACGTGTTTAAACTGAAGTATAATGTATTTACAGTGGTATAAGTCAGGAAAATATTAAGTTGGTGAAAATATTGGACTGGTACTAGTTATAAAAATAAAGATATAAAGGTTAACATCCAGTTAGTTGTGGGGTAATAAAAAAAAAAATGATAAGTAATTGTTCAAGAGGGAGCTAAATTAAAAGACGTAGGAGTGGATAAGAATATACAAGGATTAAGGCTACACTGTGTAGTGAAGAAAAGGAATAATGCTAGGCTCTGACGGTACAAGTAATTCACAGTAGAAAAGTTAAAAGAAAAAAAAGGAGAAATAAGAGAGATGGGTATAAATTTTGTAAAACAAATAAAACTAGAATAATAAAATATTAGTGAGTAGTGGTGGAAATATTAAATTAAATTCCGTTAACATACCGCTATTAAAGCTGCTTGTAAGTTTTTCAAATTGTTTTCTATAAATAACAGATCTTTTATTAGTATTTACCTATTGTATTGTATTACTTAACTTGAAACACATGATGAGACAGTCGTATCTTTTGAACAATGTACTATCAAACTCCCTATCCATACTCTTGAAAGGAGGTGCTACTGTTAGGACTGATACCATAAGTTAATGAGTATGCAGGTAGCCAATAAGGGGGGTGCAAACTAAAAGAAGTACGAAGAAAAACTCCCTAACTGTTGACACACGCTCTACTTTTCCTTACCGTCCTCTTGTGTAGTTCTCGTTCTCATTAACTCTTGGTTGACTCCCATTCCATCCAGCTTCCTCCAGCTATTACAACAACAGAAAAAGTATTAAAAAGGGGAAAGAAAGTAAAAAAAGAGGGGAAATATGAAATGGAGGATCAAGGGGGTGGGGAGAAAACAGGAGGGGTGCCGGGGGGATAAAGTAGTTGATGTGGTGGGGGCGGGGGACTGGGATATAGTGGAAAAGAAAAGAAAAATTTCATCAAGAATCATGGAAAAGAAAAAGAAGAAGAAAGATTGTGATGATAGAAGAAAAATAGCTGAGAACGAGGATGGGAAGGAGGGAGAGGGAAGGCAACAGAGTGAGGGAGATGGGGGAGGGGGTAGGTAATACAGGGAGACGAAAGAAGGAATAGACGGAGGAACTTAGGAAAATGAGGGCGGTCGAGTGGCGGGAATTGATAATTATTTCGCAGTTTAGTTACAGGAAGTATTATTATAGTTTTACATTGAGTATACTGTATAATTTTTCTAGTTTATGTACAGTATAAATTCGTATTACGTCAAATTATATACTAATTTCTAAGTGGTAGATCCTTAATTAATGATAGGAGTAGATGTTCGATTATTATTAATGGTCTCCCAACTCCGGTGAATCCCGTCTGTGTACCAAACATTCAATGAAGTGCAGCCCATACATAAGTCCTACCTATGAACTAAAAAGCTTCTCGAGAATGAATTTATGAGGTTTGAAAAACAAATAAATGCAAGAACTGAGACGTATGAGGTACGGTGTAATAGGAGCAATGAAGACTAAAAACGCAAAAATGTTTCCTGGGAAACACAGAGTGCGACAGGGAGATACAATGAATAACAAATAGATTAAATAAGGTGGTAAATGAAAACGCGTGGAATATGATAAGAAAATAGTGCCAAAAAAAGAGTGGAAAGATTAAAGCACATTAAGATATGAACGAGATAAGGATATATTAAATGAAAGGAGTAGGAAGGTAAAACATGTTGGGGTGGAGTATCAAAGGAGTAATTAAGGTGAAAAAAAAATTCTTAACGTTACAAAAAAACAATGAGGAAGGGGGGGGAAAGAAAAGAAGATGTGTGCGTTTGGGGTTAAAAACAGATTGAGGGAATTAATGGAATTCAAACTGTTAGAGTACTATGGATGTGGAGTTCACAGTTTGACAGTTTGGAAAGTTCAGTTTATAGGGTTTTGCGTTGAAGATCCAGTGGCTTTTCGAGAAATTGTGGATTTTATTGTAAGAATGTAAGAAAAAAGGAGAATTTGTAAGGTGGTTATAATGTATCAAGAAAAATTATGTTTTAAAAGGAAAATGTGGTTTGAGTAATTAAAAGAATTGTAATAGTGAAAAAAATCATAAGCAAGTTTCTTGTGGTTAATCAAAGAGGGGGCAATCAATATTGCGAAAATTATTATTATTAAACAATGGTGTAAATGTCTCTTGGTTAATGGGTATGGTTCAATACAAGTCGGGATGAGATACTGGATTCAGGTGTTGTGTGGAAAGGGGAGTTGAACAATTTGGTGGGTTAAGTAAGTGTCGACGATAAAAAGTGTACAGAAGTAATAATAAAGTATAGATTATAGATGATTAAAAGTTAATTTAATATATGATAAATTTCTAAAATATAATTATAGATGAACTATGAAAAGAAGAAAAGAAGGAAAAAAGGTAATATAGTGATGGAGATGTCAAGGGTAAGGAGATAAAAGATAAAACAAGGAGGACGTTTAATGGTCGTTATCTATAAACGAAACAACAAGATGTAAGAGAGCGGGGTGAACGAGAGTTATGCTCGTTCGTAAAGATGTCGAATTCAATGTATCTAATGGTGGGAAGTTAGGGGTTTTTTGAAATGCAAAAAATTGATATGTAAATAGTTAAAAAGTAAAAAAAATTATAAATCAGGTCCGTGTGAAAGTAAGGCGATGGTGTGGGGATGGAGGTGTGTGTGTGGAATACAGTATGTGGTGTAAGTGAGTGAGTGTAATGTGCGTTGTGAGGGTTCGAGAGAAAAAAGTAAGTGGTAACAGAATGAATGGAAAGGGTCACGCCTTAGGGGGGGGGTAAGTGTATTTAGAAAATGAGCCTATAGGTGGCTATGTGTGTTGTCATAGAAAGGGGGAAGCAGGATGAACAGTAGGGGAGTAAGGTAAAAATGGGGTGGAGGGAAAAAAAATAAGAGTGGCGGTTTGATTGGGAATTGCGAAAAGCCTAGTGGGGTAGATGGGTTCTTCTTAAAGATGGCTAAAAATTATGAAACAGAAGAAATTATGAATATTTTCTACAGGTATCAAAGCAGTGGAGAGGCGGACAGAGATGTGGTGGATCCCACTACAAGGACGGTTAAAGTGTAGTAACCATGGAATAGAGTTTCTGTAAGCTATTAGTCTGGTAACGGGCCACACATGTTTCTAATAGTTTCATATGTGTTGTTTCAATCGTTATACTAATATCTTCAGTTCTTTTAGTCCTATGTCATATTACTCGGATAATTTTCTATTCTACTATTCTAAGTCTATTTGTTTTTTCTTTCTTGAAAGCTCCCTTGCCCGTTGGAAATTATATATTATCTATTATATATATATATATATTATATTATATTTATAGTATATTATATATATGTATATATATTAACTTTTCTTTTTTTTTTTTTTTTTTGAGGGAAGGACCCTCTCGTCTGATGCCTTAACGTCCCTCCAACTTCTGCCGTCAACGTGCACCAGGCTGAAGACTTGGTGCACTGAATTGTTGGATTACAGGTGGCACATAAAAGAATAAGTTCATTAATTCTGCTGTTTGTCACTCCACCACCTTGTGACTTCAACAGCTGGAAAAAGAAGTCTGCGTACGTAGGTAAAGCGCACCTGAAGATATACCACGGTTATCGGGTAGTTGGACCTACCCTGATTGTGCCGCTAGGATTGGGAGGTTGTATAAGTCATTGGAACTGAATTTGCCGAGTGCTTGGGAATGAACCTTTCGCTTAGGCTCTGGGTTTGATACGAAGGAGGGGGGGGAATATAATGTGAGGAATGGGGAACCTGATCAATGTTGCTACAGTATCCATGACAGAAGAGAGAAGTGAGGACAACACTCTATAGCGATAAGAATTTACCTAATAAAAGGAGGTGCGTACAAAAAAACAAAGAAATATTAGAAAAAAGGTAAGGTATTTTAAGACAAAAAAGGATATATTTGTAAAAATAAGAAGAGAGTAACAATATTGTCCCTGGGAAAGGGGTAACATAGAATAGGCGATAAGCAAAAATAAGCAAACTTGGAGGGAATGTAGGTCAACTCAAAAGAAGTTTCACTGTTTTGTGCGGTTTTCTCTACCACACACATTACTTTTTTGTGTTACTTATTGTGTATTTAAGATATACAAAAATAAATACAAATGACTAAAGGTTTAGATCTATTGAAGCTACCTCCGCTTAACGGAAGGAACCGAGGACGAGAACAGTTGAAAATCTGGATAGAACACTGAGGAGATGAAAAGCAAGAAGAATGAAAGCCTTGGGTCTTCTGGTGACGTCGATGAGATTGGAACCCAATTCCTTGAGAATCCCAAGGAAATCTTGAAAAGGGGCAATGAGCCTCAGTAGCAGATATTTTCAGAGATTTTGGCGTTTAATGGGGTTGGCAAAAAATGACTTGAAATAGAGCAAGGTTAAAAAATTAATCTATTATTATATATATTATCATATTTAGTTTAATAGAGGTATACCGTATATTAGATCACTAATTTGTTAATATATTATAATTAGTAATATTTTTGGTAGAATTTTTATGAACAGTAAGGTATGATGTTTATTAATATGAAAGAAAAAATGTAATTTAGTATTATAAATAAATTTTTACACAGTTTACTGTAATGTGGTTATCACTTTATAAATGTAGCTAAAATATGGAGGTAAGAGTGCAAAAAAAAATAAAAAAAATTACCATTTTTTATTTTATAGTATGAAGAGAAATGAGAAGTTTTAGTAAATTTAAATTTGTAGGAAGATCAGTTTAATACAAACCAAACTTATAAATGAATGAAACAGATTTTATCATGAATCTTTATAATGATTATTGTGAGTGATGTAATAAATAGTTGGGTCAAAAACAAGCTTTCAAAAACAAGTAACAATCGGAAACATGTGTGTTGGGTAACAGGTAAGTTGTTAGCAAAACTATTCATGAAAAGACTACACTTATAAACGTATTTAATGCATGTGTTCTATTATATGGAAGGTAGTATATATGAGTGGGGGACGCCATTTTAGTTTTTTCGATTGTAATTGGATGTTTGATTTCGATGTGCTGTCATATGAAATTATTGCTGCTTCAGTAGTGGACAAGTTAGAGGTGTAAAATCAAAGAACGCCCGCAGGATGTAACACGTAATTTCAGTAGTAGGACATGACTCATCTATGTTTGGTGTCTACTATAGATACGTATATTGGCTGACGCGTTCTGTAAACCTTGTGTGGGAACGAGTAGTTAAGTGTGTATAATTAATTGTGCTCAAACTTGTTAATTGTTATGAGTCGACGAGTTAGATACAGCCAACAATCGAGTGTGACTTGATGCTTCGTAATTGTCTGTGATATTTCAACAGTTACATGTTGTTAATTTTGGGATTGTAAAGTAAACACAGTGGATAAAATTGAATAAAGTTCATAACTAAGGTCGACTAACGTTGTTCGTAAGTTTTAAAAGGAGATTATGTGACTGTTTTAATGGTATTGGGAGCGAATTATATTAAAGTGCAACGTGGATTGTTTTTTTTTCGTCTCCAGGGGCTGTCTTAACTTAGTAATTTACGGGTAAGTGGTTGAACAGGTAAGAAAAATGTTTTGCATGTTAAGGGAGATAAATGTTATAAAGTTCGTATTTATGACATGTACAAGCTAGACAAATTTACATACATCAAGCTATGTATGAAATGGCTAGAGAAAAAAGAAAGTTACGCAAATGTCACATAGTATGCTTGTGAGGGTATAAATGGTTGTAAGTCGTGACTGTGTGGCAACATAATCTACTAAAGCCAAAGGTTGGATGGTGGATTTTGAAAAATTAAGGTGACTATAGGTAAAGAAAGGAACAAAATGTGTTAGTGAAGTTGTTTGGAGAGTGGGAAGGGTGCGTTGTAAAATACAATACCGGAGGAAGCTCCAGGAGTAGACCTGTAGGTGGGAAAAGTCACATTTGTGTAAACAACAGCTGGAGAGAGAAAGGCTAGACTAAGAGTTCAAACAAAGAAAGAATACTCTTGATACTGAATCAGCGAAAGAGGACTGTGTGGCAGCCTCTAAAAAACACAAATCACCCAAAAACACAAGACACAAAAAGTGTTGGGAATTAGGGAAAATTACTATGTTTGGTTTATTAATGTAGAATGTGAGGTGTGGAAAAAAAAGAAATATTTAAATGAATGTTAGTATAGAAAAGGGAGATTAAAATAATTAAAGATACGAGGTGAAAAGAAAAAGAGTATTATGATAAAAAGAAGATTTAAAGATAATGAAGATGTATGAAATTAAAGTACATGTGTAAAATGTAGTAAAAAAGAATGAAGGAATATGGAAGGTTTTAAAAGTTAAAAGGGTAGAAAATAAAAAAGATTTTTAATAGGTAGAAAATAGTAAAAGAAAGTTAAAAAGAAAAATAGGGAAGAAAAACATGGAAGAAACAAATAATAAACGTGATGTAAAATTAATATAAGGGATAGAAAGGGTGAATAATTAAAAGTAAAAAAGATTGGAGTAGTTTTAATAGATATTTTATGTAAAATAGGAAGTAAGAGGGAAGGGTCTAGATAAATAGTAATAAAATTATAATAATATAACTTATTTAATATATAGTATAATATAATATATATATATTATTATTATAATTAGGTATATAGGAAAAGTGTCAAAGAAAAGGAGGAAATTGAATAAAAAAAGTAATTTAATTTAAGTTAGTATAGTAAAATAGTATGAAGGGATGAAGATGTATTTAGACGAAGTAAAATTAAAAAATTATGTTTCAATTTTCATCCGTGTTCTGACACTGTCAAATTTTTAATCAAGTGTTTATTTTCGTGATATACCACCACACACACGACACACACACACACACACACAACACCAACACACACAAAAAACACAACACACACACAAACACACACACACACATATATTATATTATTATAATATATATATAATATATTAGTTTGTCTCATTGAATTGGCCGATATGCTGTAAATTCTATCTTCTGATTTATGGCTTCTATCCCGCTAACTATTTCGTAGCACAGGCTTAGCTGAAATAGGATTCTCTCAAAACTCATTTTCTAACTCGTATTTCAGGTAAGCCCTGATGCTAATAAAATAGTTAGGGGATAGAAGCCCTAAATCAAGATAGTAATACGATATTCGTCATATTATGAGACATGTTTAAAAGATAACCTGCTGCATTATACCGCAATAATTAATAAATTAATATATATAATATATATTAGATAGCATCTATATATATATATGATTATATAATCTTATATATATTGGTGTATCTGGCAAGCAGGTTTTCTTTTAAACATCTTTCATATATTACCGCATCTTCTGTAATTTACTATCTTCTGATTTTAGGGCTTCTATCCCTATAATTTCTTAGCATCAGGGCTTGCTGAATAGGAGTTCTCCAAACCCATTTTCGTAATTTTTTTTTTACCGGGTGAAGAAAAGAGGTAATTTACTATAGAATGTATTACACTGTATTTAGACAATAGGCACAACGTTTCGACCCTCCATGGATCATTCTCAAATGAAGAATTTTTACAATTCTGGTTGATTTATACCCGCACTGGGCCAGGCGATAAAACAATCATGGTTGAAAAACAAACGGGGGATACAAATATTATTAATATAAATATAATATATCTCTATAAATTATTAATTAGTATATATATATATATATTAGATATATATATATTCTAGTATATTATAGCTGAAAGGAAAACCTCACACCCCAGATAGCTGAGCGAACCATACTCCCAGGAGCAACGCACTGGTATGATACAGGGATGCCTTAAACCACATTACCAGTACCCGAGACTCGGACAAAGGAAGTGTAGCCTGGGCCTATTTGAGTGCCCCTTCCCCGCCGGCACGTGGATGGATTTACTTGGGTCATAGCATTTATCAAGTCACCTCATCTTTTTATTTTTGGGGCAAACGACGTGACGTGAACACAAATGCGAACAAGCCTGACATTGTTCCCCCAGGACTATATGCGAATTGAAAACTCACACCCCCGAAGTGACTGCGAACCACTACTCCCAGGAGCAAACGTGCAACTGGTATGTACAGGGATGTTCATTAAACCACCTGACCATCACGACCCGGACATAAGGAAGTGATAGCCTGGGCAATATGAACCACTTCCCGGCCCGGCCACCTGGATGGGTATCCCGTACATACCGTTGCGTTGCTCCTGGAGTTATGGGTTCGAGTCACTTCTGGGGTGTGAGTGTTGCATTCGCATATCGTCCGGGGACCATTCCTTGGCGCATAGATCTGTGAGATATACTACTATATATTATATATTAGTATATAATATATATAGTATACTATATATTAATGCTTTATTGTGTATTTAAAAGGTTACAAAACATACAAGACAAATGCCTAAAGGTTATGGATCTCTTGAAGCTCCTCCGCTTCCGGACAGGAACCGAGGACGCAGCAAGCATTTCCCCTCTGGATCGCCACACTGAGGCGCTGAAAAAAAAACTGCAAGCCCTTGGGTCTCTGGTGACGTCAATGAGCTTGGAACCCAATTCCTGAGAAATCCAAAGGCACTCTTGCCCAGGGGCCATGCGTCTCAGACGCTATGGGAACAAAGAGGTATTGACCTGCCAGTCGCCTGTATTTGAGAGATTTTGCTGTTTCCCTGTGGTTGGCTGCCCCACCTGCTTGATCAGCTCCGAAGTGTACATAGGTGTCAGCCAGGGTGGATACACATGTGTAGTCCCACACCAACTGTCTACCCCTCTTCCATGAGTATATGGTGATGCCATCAGGGCGAAGTGCGGGGAAATCCGGGTTTTGGACCCCTAGGATGCGAGGTTCTCTCTCCGCTGGGCACTTAGCTGAGACGAGGCTTCTCTTGATGATGTCATTGACCTCGTTGTGTCTTGCATGCCAGCCCTTTGTGCTTCCGCAATGCAACCCATGCAGTCCGTATTGGTCTGCTTCCACCCTGTTGCAAATACACTTGTATTCAGTGTGAATTGGGGCACCAAGGCGGAGGGCCACTGCTACACGAAGGGATTCTGGATCTAGGCGCGTGCCCATTGCTGACATGGGTACCAGGAGGAAGTCTCCTGCATGGGGGGCACGCACTGCTCTGAGGCGGGCTTTCTCCTTGTCTGATGTTGCGGCGCTGAGCATAGCATCAGCTACTTTTTCCACTAGAGGGTGGTCCCAGCCGGACTGTTTGTGTTGTTTTGTTGGCTCTATAATGGTTGCTGGGGCTGCGAGAACACCCACTGATTTGAACATTCAGTGAAAGCAGGATCGTGTATTCCTGCTGAATCTCTCAGGGTTGCAGGTAAGATATCTCTGACGAGGTCGTGCGATGCGTGGGAGGAGGAAAGGAAGGCTGGTAGAGCAATTTGGGAGGCTGTGCGGACACCAAGGCCGCCAAGTCTTACAGGAAGGGTTGCTTGCTCCCACTGAGAGTCGTCCAATGGCAGGTTCAGGACTTTCACCAGCATGGACCTCAGAAGGGTGTCATACACATTTAACTTAGGGCTGCTGTAGGATGGAGAACATCTCAGAAAGTACGTCAACTTAGGAGAGACAGGCATCTTGTGAGGAGAAAGAGAGCATCATGGGCATCAATCTTGTCAATCCTGTCCAGCATTCTCTTTAGATCAGTGATTTTTGCAGCCAGGACCTCCTCGATTGCTCGTGGGCCAATGGGGGCACCCAGGAGAGTGCAGTCCGGTGGCTCGACAACGAGAATGTCTGGAAGAACATTTTGTATTTGCCCAGTGATGTCTTGGTTGCGGGAGATTATTTCACACTTGGATGCATTGAGAATGAGGCCTAAGGCTGCTCCCTGCTCCTGGATTTTCCTTATATCCTCCAAAATGGTTTCGGGGTTCCAGCGAGAGTGCCATCATCCAGGTACCAGATGTTTAGCTCGCTTGTCAGACTATCAGTGACCTCTTTGATAGCTAGGCAGAAAAGGAGGGGTGCTAAGGGGTCACCTTGTTGGACACTTCACAGGTTTATTTCATGTTCCCCAAAAGAAGCTTAGAGTCCCCACTGTAGCACGATCGGATGAACGGGTAAAGGGGACGGAAATGGTTGTGTACAGCCCTGAGGACAGCGTCTCGTCTGACTTGATTGAAAGCATTTTTGAAGTCAAGCTTTACTAGTGCCTTCTGGTCCGGGAGATCAGCAATGTAAGCCCGCGCTGCATGTGCTGCAGCTTCACAACCTAGGGGAATCCCAAACCCGAGCTGATGAGGTTTCAGCAAGGTGGCTGCTTCCTGGCTGATAGATCTCACTGCAGCCTTAGCTACGAGGCGTCGGAGGGTGTTGCCAACGGCAATGGGCCTGATACCCTATCCTTCTTCTTTAGAGCACAGAGTGCTGCTCCATAAAAGACAGGCCTGATATCCTCAGGGATGCCGCCAGCCAAACACATGTTGGAGAATCTGGTAAGTTCCACTAGAAGGTCCTTTGCAGCATCTCCAAGCACCGGGTTCAGCATTTGTTTGATGTGCTGGGGTCTTAGACCTGTAAAGCCCCCTGCTGAACCTGTTGGGAAAGACATGGCTGCTTTGTACACCTCAGATTCTCGAACAGTCAAGGGTTCTATGCCCACATTGTTTTCCTGCGGATCCCTGCTGCTGTCCGGGGCTCTGCGTGGGTGTTTGTCTTGAAGACCCTCTGCTGTCGTGGCGTTCCTGGGGGCAATAGTGTCATCGCTGGTCATGATTCTGATGGCTCCTGTGGTATTGCCCTCTTCTATTTTCCTGGTGATCTGTGCTCTCATTTTGTGGTTCTCAGATGAGTTATTGTTGGTCGTCCTGCGGCTGGTGTTCTTGGCACGAGGGGGGAGGCGGACCAGGTTGTCTGCTCTGGGGAATTCATTAAGTGCCCTGATTACCGAGGTTGCTAATGACTTGTCTCTCCTGGGCGGTAATGCTAGGCATGCATTCCCAAATAGAAGGAGATTGTGCCACGATCCAGAGGTTCTGGGAGCATTGTTGACCTTTGTCAGCAGACTGGTGAGTTTGGCTGCTGCTTGGTGACGGGCAGCCTTGGGGATGTGGGGCAAGGTCCTGGTGGACGTCGCTTTGACTGCTTCAAGCAGATTATCTGCTGAAAGGAAGTTGAGGGAGGTATTGTTCCTCGCTCCTGCAGCAGGTTGTCCATCCTCACTGCCCCGGGCAGGCGCCTAGACCCTAGACAACCACCTGAATTGACAGAATGACAGCGGATAGTTCCATCTCCATTGAGACGATACCGTCTGCCACACACTTGACAGTTTCCTCTTGGTTGGTCATCTTCTTGGCTGGAAAGAGGCTGTGTGTCAGGTGCGACATGTGCCATGCCTAGATGTGATGACGCCTGGCTGCCCACTGAGTGCACCCTCTCCTTCCCGGGTGGAGAGTAACACGGCAAGCATTACCCTCCTGGGGGAGTTGGGCATGGCCTGGGCACCGTGTGTGGGTAGGCTGTGTGTTGATGGGCGGCTGGCTGGGTCGGGCGCTAGTACCGGGGTGGGGGAAGATGGCGGGCGGGGGTGGTGGAGGGGGGCACGCGAGGGAGGCCGCCGTCTCACTTGTTACACACTGTCAACACTCGGGGAAATCACTAGTGCACTTTGTTTTTAACACTACACTCACCGATTTGGTTATGAACGCACTAACTTTCCACTAACATCACTGTAGGCAGCTCGAGAGCCTCCCCCATCACTCCCCCCTCCCCCCGCCTGGGGGCTGGTGGGTGGCGGCACTGAGACGGCAGCGACCCTCCCCTCACCCTCACCCATACACCGTACCTACCTCGCCATGCACAAAGCTCAGACAACTCACCTTTCTACGTTCATTGTGTTGGAATATATATATATATATATATATGTATATATATATATATATATATATATATATATATATATATATATATATATATATATATATATATATATATATATATATGGTGTTCGGCAGTCTTTAACTGGCAGATGTCAAAGC
The DNA here is from genome assembly GCA_020271785.1 of Procambarus virginalis. Classification (NCBI taxonomy): domain Eukaryota; kingdom Metazoa; phylum Arthropoda; class Malacostraca; order Decapoda; family Cambaridae; genus Procambarus; species Procambarus virginalis. The sequence continues at coordinate 26,334 of WNGS01155062.1, forward strand.
CAGGCCACATATAAAAACAAAAAGTAAAAAAAAGGAAAAAAAAGAATGACTGCTTGTTTGGTAATCTGTGGTAAGGTAAGGGAAGAGACACAAAACACAATAATAAATAATGACATTTAATAAATCTAGAAAAACAAAGTAAATAAAGACAATTCCTTGGCTGATCAAAGGGGGAAGACAACAAGTGGAAAATAATATATAAAAGAATGAATTTAAGTGAACAATGGGACATGGAGGACATACAATAATGAATAATAAAGAGATGGTGCTGGGAATATATGCGCTAGCTATAAGCCTCTACTTGATCACACGAGGTGAGTCAAATAGGTGTTCATAGCATGAGAGCACTAGATATTCCCAGCACCATCTCTTTATTATTCATTATTGTATGTCCTCCATGTCCCATTGTTCAATTAAATACATTTTTTATTATTATTTTTACACTTGTTGTCTTCCCCCTTTGATCAGCCAAGGAATTGTCTTTATTTTACTTTGTTTTTCTAGATTTATTAAATGTCATTATTTATTATTGTGTTTTGTGTCTCTTCCCTTACCTTACCATAGATTATCAGACAAGCAGTCATTCTTTTTTTTCCTTTTTTTTACTTTTTGTTTTTATATGTGGCCTGGCTTTGACATCTGCCAGTGGAAGACTGCCGAACACCATACTCCACTACTTTACTGTCACATATAATTGGGGGCCTGTCCTAGGAGCTGCACTCAGGTATTGGTAATTGTGGTAAGCGTACTTGGGTTTCATTCCCTTGCTTTCAATATTTATATTAATCACGTTTAGTATTTATATTGTGCTGTGTATATTGTGCATTACGGGAGTAACATATGGTGAGTGTGAGACAACTTTGGATTACGTGGTGACTGTAGGCCGCAGTCATACTCTTAATTGGTCGTCTCCCCCTTCCGTGTTATTACCCGTGTTTAACATATTTTGTGCCTCAGATATTTCTCACATTTTTGACAGATTATCACATAGGTACCCTGGTACTGTGGTCTGTCTCCGGTTCAATAGCACCTACTTTCTGCAATCCGACTCTAGGAGGATAAAGAGGGCCAAAGTTCCTCTCGCACAGACTTTAATTGGCGAGTTGGGACCTCGCCAATAGTTCTCGTCACCAGTTGACACTCGCACCCCTACTCGTCGGTCAGAATTGATGGCACTTACTCAAGGTAGGGAATTAGCTTTCTTTCTTTTGAGCACGAAAGTCGCTAATTCTGTAAGTACCATATTCAATTTCAGTGGGTACCTTGCTTATGTTCTATAGTGACTCGGCAAGGTTTGACTACATTTTTGGACTACCTCATTTACTTTGGAACCATTTAGTGTTTCACTTGTTTTTCGAAACTCAGTTTCAACTAATTAGTAGGATTTTCTTGCCTTTATCCTCCCACAGTGAGTACCAGGTACAAGATTCCTGCGACCTTATTCATTTACAATCTTGAATTACTTTAATTATTAACAATTCCACAAGATAGGTATCAGTTGCCACGTTTCCTGTTTCTGACATTCACCATATTCTCACAGCATATTCGTGTCTCATTTATTTGCCATTTTCACCATGTTTCGTATCCAAACTTTCAAGGCAGATCCAGAAAGTGAAATAGGGAACTTACGTCATGCTAAGAGGGTCGAATTGATAACTCTTGCACATGAGTATCATTTGGAAGTTCCCCCTGGAGCCAAC
>WNGS01155069.1:0-10268 GCA_020271785.1 Procambarus virginalis
ATAAACATACTTGAACTTGAACCCAGGTAAGGGGGCTTACTAGGGCAGTTGGTAGGGACGCTACACAAGCCTTGAGCAAGCTGGTCCATGATTGAGTTCACACATTTCTTAGCAACGGTAATATTACTTAACTGCAGGCGATGAGTCACAATAACGTGGCTGAAGTATGTTGACCAGACCACACACTAGAAGTTGAAGGGACGACGACGTTTCGGTCCGTCCTGGACCATTCTCAAGTCGCTTGTGATGAGGAGGTAGAGAACGGGTAATAAATAGGCAAGAGAGAGGTGAGGAGGAAAGTAAGGTGTAGAGAATAGTAGTAATAATGAGAACTGCAGAAGGCCTATTGGCCCATACAGGCAGCTCCCATTATAACCACCGAAGGAAAAGTAATAGGAATAAGAAGAGGATAGCAAGGGAGCGTAGGAGAAGAGAGAAAGAAAAGGAAAGAGAAAGAAAGATAAATGGAAGGGGTAAGCTTATGTTAAGTCACGTTTGTTAGAAAGATTAGAGCATTTGAGTATGTACTGTGAAAGGGAAGAGTCCACAGCAACAAAGCCAGGACTCATGTTCATGTTGGGTACTTGGTGTATAAGAGCCGATTCTACAAGACGGCGTCTGTGAAGAGTAGAGGCAGGAAAGATTATTTTGGAGGAAGACCAATCAATGGGATGATTAGAATCCCTCACATGGCAGAAGAGAGCATTGTTAGTGTCTGCAGACTTAACACTTCTCTTGTGTTCTTTAAGTCTGTCATTCAGTGTACGGCCAGTTTCGCCAAAGTATTGGAGAGGACAAGATGAACAGGAAATAGAGTAGACACCAGCAGCATTTGAAGCAGGAGGAGCAGTGTGAACTAGATTGCTACGAAGTGTGTTAGTTTGTCGAAAGGCGAGTTTAATGTCAAGAGGACGAAAGGTATTGGTAAAAGTTTTGAGTTCAGATATGAAGGGAAGGCATAGTACAGTGCTACTACTGTTGGAAGCAGGTTTAGGATGAAAGAAATTTCGTTTAGCTTGAGAGTAGGCAGAGTTGATGAAATGCAAAGGATAACCAAGGCGAGAGAATGATTTGTAGATAAAGGAAATTTCAGAATCAAGAAACTGAGGGTCGCTGATGCGTAGAGCGCGGAGGAAGAGAGAGACGAGGACATTTTTCTTAACAGAAGGAGGATGGTAGGAAAAGAAGTGAATGTACATGCCACTGTGCATGGGTTTACGGTAGACAGAGAAAGAGAACCCAGACACAGAGCTGTGAACATGAACATCCAGAAAAGGAAGGAGGGAATTAGATTCCCACTCAACTTTGAAATGGATAGAAGGAGCCAGATTGTTAAGAGAGGCGAGGAAAGGCTGGAAAAGATTAAGGTCATGAGGCCATAAAGCAAAACATACTTCAGCCACGTTATTGTGACTCATCGCCTGCATATGGATACCACACGTACGCGTCTTACTCTGTTTAATTTCTTCGATGCTCTACCTTCCTTCAAACGGCCTTTTCGCGCCTTTGAATCTTCCCTTCTTGCCGCCAAGCGTCGAAAGAACCAGCTCAGGTTTCTTAAAGATTGTCTTGCTGAGCAAGTTCTCCCTCTTTCTTTATCTCACTTTCTCCAGTTCAACACTTCGGGATCTCCTTTCCCTGAACATGCCCGCCTTCTTCTTCAAGAACTTATTCATGCCACCTCCCTGCAAGTTGACGAGGCCTTTCTTGCTGTTCGTCAACAGCAACGCTTTCTGTCCTCTTCTCTTCCCAGTGATCTATGCAATATCATTTTTCCAATTGCATTTGACACTGCTCACGTCTCCTCTTCCCACCACTCCTCCACACTACACAACAAACTTCAACGCCTGATCTCCAACAGTCCTTGGGCCAAATACTCTCTCTCTGACTGTGTTACCAACCTTTCGTCCTACTCTCTTTCTAAGCACCAGCAAGAACTCCTTGGTCTTGGTCTGTCTTTTGCTACTTCCCCTGGCCCACGCTGTGGCATTGATCTCATTAGTTCCTTTGACAGGTTTGTCAATTCTAACTCTAGTACTCTTTCGGACCTGTCTGCCTTTAGAGGGGCCCTCATCCCCGTTCTTGACAGCTTGTTTTCTAAAAATCACCACCTTCCTCGTCGTTTCCAGCTTGCCCTTGCCTCCCTAAAATCTAACAACTCTATTCTTATCCTTCCTTCTGACAAAGGCAATTCGGTGGTTGTCCTTGACCGTGAGGACTACCTCCGGAAAGCAGATGTCTTGCTCTCTGACTCTCGCACTTATGCTCCTCTGACTTCTAACCCTTTGGATCGCCTCAAAACTTCCTTTAACCGCAAACTAAGACAGCTCTCTAGTCTTTGCCCTCCTGACTTTGATCTCATTAAACGTTTCCGTGTCATCTGCCCTTCTCTTCCTTATTTCTATGGTCTTCCTAAGACTCATAAACCTGGTGTTCCTCTTCGTCCTATCATTTCTTCACGGGGCTCTGTCAGCTATTCTCTTGCCTCCTGGCTCGCTAAAACCCTGACGCCTTACCTTGGCACTTTTTCCCCTGCCCACCTTCGTCACTCTCAGGACTTCATAGAAAGACTGCGCCTGCAACCCTCTTGTAAGATGCTTAGTCTTGATGTTGACTCTCTGTTTACAAATGTTCCGCTCGATGACGTTCTCTCTTTCCTTAGACGGAAGGCGTCAGAGGGCCTTCTTCCTCTCCCTCTTCCCACTGACGTTTTCCTCGATCTCATTAGACTCTGTGTTGAATCTAATTCTTTCTCTTTTAACGGTAAATATTACACTCAAACTTTCGGTGTCGCTATGGGTTCCCCTCTCTCCCCTGTTCTTGCTAATTTCTACATGGAATACTTCGAAACTGTTCTTCTTCCTTCTATTGATACTCGTCCCTCTCTCTGGCTTCGCTATGTTGATGACATTTTTGCTTTATGGCCTCATGACCTTAATCTTTTCCAGCCTTTCCTCGCCTCTCTTAACAATCTGGCTCCTTCTATCCATTTCAAAGTTGAGTGGGAATCTAATTCCCTCCTTCCTTTTCTTGATGTTCATGTTCACAGCTCTGTGTCTGGGTTCTCTTTCTCTGTCTACCGTAAACCCATGCATAGTGGCATGTACATTCACTTCTTTTCCTACCATCCTCCTTCTGTTAAGAAAAATGTCCTCGTCTCTCTCTTCCTCCGCGCTCTACGCATCAGCGACCCTCAGTTTCTTGATTCTGAAATTTCCTTTATCTACAAATCATTCTCTCGCCTTGGTTATCCTTTGCATTTCATCAACTCTGCCTACTCTCAAGCTAAACGAAATTTCTTTCATCCTAAACCTGCTTCCAACAGTAGTAGCACTGTACTATGCCTTCCCTTCATATCTGAACTCAAAACTTTTACCAATACCTTTCGTCCTCTTGACATTAAACTCGCCTTTCGACAAACTAACACACTTCGTAGCAATCTAGTTCACACTGCTCCTCCTGCTTCAAATGCTGCTGGTGTCTACTCTATTTCCTGTTCATCTTGTCCTCTCCAATACTTTGGCGAAACTGGCCGTACACTGAATGACAGACTTAAAGAACACAAGAGAAGTGTTAAGTCTGCAGACACTAACAATGCTCTCTTCTGCCATGTGAGGGATTCTAATCATCCCATTGATTGGTCTTCCTCCAAAATAATCTTTCCTGCCTCTACTCTTCACAGACGCCGTCTTGTAGAATCGGCTCTTATACACCAAGTACCCAACATGAACATGAGTCCTGGCTTTGTTGCTGTGGACTCTTCCCTTTCACAGTACATACTCAAATGCTCTAATCTTTCTAACAAACGTGACTTAACATAAGCTTACCCCTTCCATTTATCTTTCTTTCTCTTTCCTTTTCTTTCTCTCTTCTCCTACGCTCCCTTGCTATCCTCTTCTTATTCCTATTACTTTTCCTTCGGGGGTTATAATGGGAGCTGCCTCGTATGGGCCAATAGGCCTTCTGCAGTTCTCATTATTACTACTATTCTCTACACCTTACTTTCCTCCTCACCTCTCTCTTGCCTATTTATTACCCGTTCTCTACCTCCTCATCACAAGCGACTTGAGAATGGTCCAGGACGGACCGAAACGTCGTCGTCCCTTCAACTTCTAGTGTGTGGTCTGGTCTACAGAGCAGGAGTCGTGACAACAGGGCAGAGAGTGTGACGTCAACGAAGTCTTGCAGCAGAAGTAAGCAGGTGCAGGTTTTGAGGCGTGGGTGGCGTGGCGGCAGGCCAGGTGGATCCCGACTTCAGCTCCTGGGACCCATCACTGTACAGGCGTTGCTTGTGTCACATTCTACTGAGCCGGTACGCCTTATCGCGCATGCCCTAATGTGCCTGACCTTGGGCCGATGGTGCGAAACGTGCACCCCTATTGGCGAGTCAAACACACTCAGTAGGGAGGTGCTGTTGGAATGTGACCGCCTCGTTGCGCATCTTGGTGGAGTCAGTGATGTGGCGTCCCCAAGGACGAGGGGAACTGATAGGTGACTGCTGCCGGCATACCCGCTTGTTGACCTCGCGCCTCCACTTCCGGTGTGCCTGCACGGTGTGTCGCAGCAGGCAGGTGGGTGCTTCTGATGATGAACTGCAAGACTGGGGCCCACCATGGTACGTTGACATCTGGACAGCTGTGCTCTGCTGGCTTGAACTCTGGCTTGGACAACCTCGTGTGGTGAGAGGTGTCGGCTGGGTGAATGGTGTAACTATCACCCTCCCAGGTAACCGTGTGGTGGGGTTACTGGGATTGTTGGGAGGGGGTGGGGTGTAACGTAACCCCCTCTCCACTGTACCAGAGGGGTGACCCCTCTGGCCTCAATGTTGGTTCACGAGTAGCAGGTACCGGGGACAGAGCGGTGTGGACAAGCAGACCTGGGGAAGACAGATTAACACTCCGACTGGCGGAAACAAGGACTCCCCCTGGGCTTTGGTGACAGGGTACAGCCCAAGAGTAGGTAAGGCATGAACTCTGAATACATTCCATGACAAAATCTCAAAACAATTGCCAGTTTAAGAACTCTGATAAAAACTGCTAAGGGGCAAGACAACTTACTAAAACTCTCCCTGCCTCGCCCGTGACCTCGTTAACATAGGGTGACAAGGCTGACCCTGGGTACCAATGAGAGTTGACAGAAGGTCCTCCTCTCCTTCCTGGGCAATCCCAGCTGGGTCAGTCAACTCAGAAGGGTCAGGAATGGGAATCGCTGAAGGCAGTTCCAGTTCCTCCCTGGCAACGTAACACTTTAATTTGTTGACATGAATAGTTGTGTCACCCTGGTCATCAAAAATTCCCCTGATCAGAAAATTAACTGGTCCAAGCTTCTTAATTACTCTGTATGGTCCACGCCATCTAGGTGCTAGCTTCCTACTTTGATTGGCAGGTGCCTTTTCATTTAACCTCATAACCAAGCTTCCCTCTCTAAGTGTCAACGGTTGAACCTTCTTATCATAATAGTGCGCATACCGGCTCCTCGCAGTCTTAGAAGCCTCAGCGGCAATCCTCCAAGCATTTCGCATTTTAGAGAGGATTTCTGAAGGATAATCCTCACCGTACACAATCTCGTGTCTGTTAAGCAGACCTGATGGGAAATTACATGAGCGCCCCGTGAAAAGCAGCAGTGGTTGAGTGTTAATTGACTGATGAATGGCAGTGTTCAAGGCTAGTTGAACATAGGGGAGTTGTTCATCCCAGGTGGCAGCATCTTTCTCTGCAAGAATTGCTAGCATATCCTTGATTGTACGATTGGTTCTTTCAGTCATACCGTTTGCTTGCGGATGGTAAGCAGTCGTGAGGGCTGTTGTAGTTTCTAAAATTTTACAAACTTCTTTAAAAGTGTTACCAACGAACTCTTGACCTCTGTCAGATACTAATACTTTAGGTGGTCCAAACACAGTGACAAATTTACTTAAGAAAGCGTCTGCAACAGTCTGCGCGTCCTTACGAGGAAGAGCAACCAAGGTAGTGAACCGGGACAGATGGTCCACTAGAACCAACACGTAGCGATTACCCGAATGACTACTATGTAAATCAATCAAATCTGCTCCCACACGATCTAAAGGCTCAAAAATTTCAGGGAACTCTTGTAGTGGCGCTTGTACCTTAGGGGTACCTTTTCGTCGTTGGCAGTTGGCACAAGATTTAACAAACTTAGTTATATAAGATAACATCCCAGGAAAATAGAATAAAGTTTTTGCTCTCATATAGGTCTTAAAGACCCCAGGGTGACCAGCGATCTTAGATGCATGCGCGAGTTTCACGGCCGATGATCTTAACGCGTCGGGGATGACTAACTGATAAACCGCACGATCTTTCATGTCGTTAACATAGTATAGGACACCCTTCTGCAGGTCAAAATGTTGCAGGGGAAAGTTACCTTTCTTCATAGGGTATTTACCACCCTCCAAATATTCAATTATTTCCTTCCATCGCTGTTCTCCCATTTGAAATTCTCTCATTTTATCACTTGCAATAGTTTCAATGTTGACATTTACGTTAACTGACGCGATGTTCCTACTCAAGGTGTCTGGCACAACGTGAGATGGACCAGGCTTATACAGGATCTGAAACGAGTGAGCTGACAGCTCATGAGACCAACGTGACATCCGGGGACACTTTGTTTTCTTTTTAAATATATAAGTGAGAGCTCTGTGATCTGTGAAAATAACAAAATGACGTTGGAATAGGTAAGGCTCAAAATAACGAACACTTTCAACCACAGCAAGTGCTTCCTTGTCTGTTGCTGAGTATCTAACCTCAGGTCCCTTCACTTTTCTACTGAAATACGCCACAGGGTGAGGATGGTTCTCTGAATCACGCTGCATTAAGCACCCTCCTATGGCAACACCACTAGCGTCTGTATGCACCTCCCACTCCTTATCAAAGTCAGGCACAGCTAATACTGGGGCGGTAATTAATTGACTTTTGAGTTTAGTATAAGCCTCATCATGTTCTAATGTCCACATAAATTTAGCATTCTTCTTTACAAGGTCAGTTAAAGGCGCTGTTATACTAGCAAACCCCTCAATATGGCGGCGGAAGTACCCGGCTGCTCCCAGAAACCGGCGCACATCCCTTGCTGACCTAGGCCTGGGCATCTCAGCAATGGCGCGGCATGAGTCTGGGTCAGGGCGGATGCCATCTGTGCTCACCTGGAACCCCAGAAACTTGAATTTCTGAGATGCCAGGGTGCACTTGTTAATATTTAATTTGAACCCTGCCTTGTCTAACAATGAAAGTGTCTCAGTCAAGTCCCGAAGGTGTTCATCAAACGACCTGGAGTAAATAACCACGTCATCCAGGTATGCTAATGAATGCCTACCTAACACAGGGCTGAGGATGAAGTTAATAGCCCTCTGAAATGAAGAAGGGGCTGTCTTGAGCCCAAAAGGCATGCGCTTAAACTGAAACTGGTGAACCCCATCAGAGAACGCTGTTTTCTCACGGTCCCTAACTGCAACCGGAATGGCCCAATATGCTGACTTAGCATCCAGAGTCGAGAAATACTTGGCTGCCGCGAACTGATCTATAATCTCCTGAATCCGAGGTAAGGGGTACACGTCTCCCTTTGTAATTTCATTAACTTTCCGATAGTCGACACAAAACCGGTAACTACCATCTGGTTTGCGCACCAGCACCACCGGAGACAACCATGGTGAAGTACTTGGTTCTATAACTCCCTGTCTTAACATCTTCTGACACTCCTCTCTGATAGTTTTCTTAGCCTGTTCCGGGAGCCTCCACTGTCTCGTATACACGGGCTCGTGATCACCTGTTGGAATGGTGTGCTCAATTCTGTCTAACAACCCAATTTGATCGTCGTCCGTTGCAAATAATTTGGGGAACATCCGCAGAACTTCCCGCACCCGTTTTCTATCTAACTGTGGAATGTGCTGTAAATCTAGAGCTGATATTAATTTATTCAAATTGTTGGTATCGCAAGGTGGCGTGAGCACCGTTGTGCTGTGCTTAGAAGTCTTACCAGTGTCTTTAACATTAAGAGCGCCACATTGCACAGTGTTTGTAAGTGTTTCTGATGGGTCTGATTGAAAGATCGATGTCTCCTCTAAGATAATACCATGAGACACCCGATCACCCACTCTGAAGCGGTAGGTCTTGTGTGAGAGATTGACTACAGGTATGAGGGCACCTTTGTCCAGGACAACAATTAAGTGGTGGGGAATTAATAGTTTATCAAACCTGCCAGCCACCAGAAGGGTAGAGCCAGGCTGGATATGACGACCCACGGCCACCCTAAGGAATCTAAATGACCGTGGTGGGCAAGTTTGCTTGTCAAAAGCATGTAAAATACACGACTTCTTATTATTGTCTGGAAGAGACTGAAATAAAAACTTTGCATAATTGGCATGATGTTTCTGCTTCCGCTGGATGGAAGCTACAACCGGTGGATGGTCAGTCAATGTCACCGGATAAGATACAGTACCTAATTTCAACCGGCAATGTCTCCCCCTTTCTCAGCAGACAGAGAATATGAGAACCTGTGTAAGAAATCCATACCAATCAAGATATCACCCGGATAAGCAAGATTCTGAACCACTGTACAAGTGTGAGGGTACGACCCATCATGACCTATTTCAAAATTAATTGTGGCCTGACCCAAGATGTCAATTTGTCCTCCATTAACTGCTGTGAGCTGTTTACTACAACGTTTAAGCCGTGCTTGTTTGAATTTGCTGAAGGCTGAACTCTTAATGAGCGTTGCTTGGCTACCTGTGTCCATGAAAGCAATCAAACTCTCACCCTCAACTTTGACTTCAAAAGTAGGCCGACCATCCTTAAAGTAATCTGGTGCCGGCACTTCCTTAAGTCGAACACTCGTACACGCTTTCCTAAAATGACCTTTTCCATGACAGGTCCAACATTTCTCCTTACTAATACTACTTAATGTGTAAGAAATCTTACCACAAGTACAAACGAATCCCGGGGAGGCAACACTGGGGGGAAGGGTGGGGGAAGCAGGGTGGGGGAGGGGAATGTGGGAGGGGGAGGATATGACAGGAGGTATGAGGGAGGGGGAGGGCTGGCGGGGGGAGACGCAGTGGAGGGGAGAGTGGAGGGCGTGTGGAGGGTGACACCGACTCGGGTGGGGCGGGAGGGGTGGAAACTGAGTGGGAGGAGTGTGAGGTTGGACGGGTGGAAGGGGACAGTGCTGAGAGGGGAGGGGCTGAAAAGGCAAGGTGTGGGTGGTGACCTTGAGTGGGATAGTGGGACGGTGGAAGGAAGAGGAGCAGTGGGTGGAGGGAACATGGGCGGGTAGGGTGGGTGGGAATGGGTGGGGAGGTGTAGGGAACTTGAGGTGGGAACTGAGAGGAATAGAGGGGGATTGCAACCCTATTGAGAACCCCCTCCATTCTGATAACATCTGAGTGGACATATAAAATCAACAAATTGCCAATAAAGATACAATTCACAAAATAACACAATTTTGTAACTTTGTCACCGAGCGTCATATTAACTTGAAATTTTAACACAATGTTCTATGTAACGAATGAACATTAAACAGTAAATCACAACATACGCACACTCGCTGTAAACACAATATACACCGCGCGGACTATGACAGTACCCTTCCTGAGTGGACGAGGGTTATGACCGCGCGCCCAAGATGAAGCGGGGTTGTTGACAGCTTCGTATAAACACTCCACAGATCGTCGCACGAACACCTGTACACATATGTGCACACCAAGAGACGGTCAGGTGCACATACAACCTTATCGACACTGAAATTCCTTACACTTACGAAAGAATCTGAGTAAAATAATGAAAATAAACTACAATATACTTAACTAAGAATTCCCTTAACTAATTGTAAGACTACTCTAGGTGACGAAGCACCCTTGTAAGACTACCGAACTAATTTTAAGGCTTCTCTCGTGGTGATTAACCTACGATTGTTCTTGTGAGCCACGACCGGTAGCTACGTCTGACCCGCCCTTGGGGACAGACATCCAACACTAGCGCCGTCCTCCCTAAGACACAATTCACGACTAGAATGTTTGAGGTCAGCCTCGCTGCAAAGACATGACCCCCTCTATGATGATAACTCAGCCACACTCTAGGCGACAGTACGCCGTCTGCGACCTTCCCGTTAAAACCTAGAACTCGAGGCACCTCGTAGTAACCTCCGAAATTATCAGTAAGCGTCCTTCCCTGATAATTTCTCAGACAACCTGCCGAACAGATTGCTGTACAACATATAACTGAGTTGTACACCCCTGAAAGCTATGCAGAAAACGAGAACTAATT
>WNGS01155080.1:0-15218 GCA_020271785.1 Procambarus virginalis
GTGAGGCACTACATGAACGATGTTATTGGAAATTCAGAGATTTTTACGTACCAGCACAGAAGCTGGTGTTATGAATCTCTCGTACTTTTCAAGGGACGTGTTCCATTCAAACAGTACATTCCTCAAACGAAACCGATTTGGCCTGAAATTTTTTTGTCTTGTGATTGTGAGACAGGATACTGTTACACATGATTTGTACTCGGCTAGTGATGTAGACATTCCCGGTAACGACGAACATGGATTCTCGGTAGTGTAGTGAAGACCACATGCTCCTGTTACGTACCTGTATAAGCTACGTAATTAAATACATTATTTGTACTTCTACATTAAGTTGTACTTCTATATATACCTTGCTTTATCTATACATGTATGTACATCTAATATTCTTTACTTGTATGTAGTTATGTGTGCCTGATTTATATTTGAATTAGGCCTAACTTTTTCCACCCGTGGAACAATTATATCTCTTGTTTGCTCATGGCTGATTTCGTGGGAAAGTGTTTTTATTAATGACATCAGTAGGAAGCACTGATGGGAATTCTGTAATTGTTTGAACATTGGGGGGCAACATTCCATGAGAGACTTCTAGTTCCTGGTGGCTGGGGAGCAGTGCCAATATTTCCCTTTGTTATTTTATTTTAATACTGCATTATTAATACTACATTATTTTTGTTATGCATGTTATTCTGACCATTTACTAAGTTACTTTAAGATTACTCTTGTCACATTATTTTGCTCCATGTAAGTTTATTAAATAATGTTAGTTTGGCAATATTTCGCGGGGCAGAAGCAATGTTTTGACTCCCGCAGATTAAGTAGTCAGTGACCTCGCACGAGACAGGAGAGATAACATCTTTGGAGATAAGTCTGTTAACATTTTTTTTGCCATACATATACCTTTATATTAAGGAGAGACAATACTTTGATTGCTTTTATAAGTGATCTTGTCCATCTGTGCTTTATATATACTATTGATTATTGTTAAATATATATATACGTAACCCCGCGATTATCCGGGATTCGAACATCCGAAAACGCTTAATACGGCCAAAATCGCGATCGGAAAAGTTATCACAATATCCGGCCAAAATAGCCACAGGAACCGTTAACGAGAGTTTGGACGGATAAAATTTTGGGGCCCGGTTAATGTCCTGCCGAAATTACACTATCCGGTCAGTTGCCCGGATGATCGAGGCTTTTCCGTATTGAAAACATGAGGCGGGCCATACGGTATTATCCCGTCTGCCCGTGACTCGGGCGCGGTGTAGGAGGGGGTGGGTGGGGTGGTGGTGTCGGGAGGTGGGAGGAGAGCGTCGGAGGGACCACCTGCGTACAGGAATTACCATTAATTTTAGAACAAAAACAATGAAATAAGTACTAGTATTATGTAATAACAATAAATAATTTTCTAAAGCAATGTGCACAGGCTGAATTTCCTTAGAAAATATTCTCCTGGCAGCCTACGTAGGTGGTATAGCTGCCCCACGCCAAGTGGACCCGTCCAACACTGGTCACCATGTGCTCCATCCCTCGTGTTATACACAGTGCTGCGCCATTAGTGAAATTTTTTTAAATAACTTTTTTATTTTCATAGTAACTTGAACATTTTGGCCAAGACTATTCTGTAGGAGCATCAATCGTTCTGTAGGTGTTAAGAGGAAGAAAGTTGTCCTACAATTAAAGACAGTTACTGTTATACACCTCACGAGTGAGGCGTCACAGTGCTGCGCCATTAGTGAATATTTTTTTGAAATATCTTTTTTATTTTCATAGTAACTTAAACATTTTTGGCCAAGACTATGTCTGGTATCAGCATCAATCGTTCTGGAGGTATTAAGAGGAAGAGGGTTGTCCTTGCAATTAAAGACAAGTTACGTGTTGTTCAACCAGTGAGGCGTCACGGCAGCCATGCCTTCAACAAGTGAGGCGCCACAGGCAAGCCAAGCACCTTCAACCAGTGAGGCTTCAGCAGCTGGCAGTCAAAACTAACTTTGCTTAATGAACTGTACAGTAATTTTAAGTGTTATTTTAGTGTTGTGTTAGTATAGGTTACGTAAATTGTTAACAATTCTTAACTTCAAGATGTGTGGCATCAATCAAGAAGACGAACACCAACAAATAAGTTGAGGTTTCTAGTTGAATATCTAATAATTATATGTGGCAAGGCAATTCAAATTATGTTGTTTGTAGTATAAAAATTGTTGAAAATGATCACTTTTGGACTCGTAGGTGAAAAAGTACCATTATCCGAAAAACGTGATAATCCGGTTGCGGTCCTTCCCATATAGTCCGGATGATCGAGTGGAGACAGTATTATAATTTATATGTATATTTCTTCAGTCCTAAGGGAGAAATACTTTATTCGTGCTTGTGCCAATCATGTGGTTACACTGGTGACCCGCTATATATTACAGCATTTTGTCATGTCCCTAGATTACAAGTTTCTTGCTGCTGTACAGGGTTACGAGCCGTGACGAACGATCTGGTAACAGCTCCGTGGATGAACAAGGGACACATTTATACACGAATAATTACTATACAAGTCCCGTGCTAGCTCGGTTCTTGCTAGAAAATAGAACCGGATTGGTTGGTACAGTAAAGCCACAACAAAGGGAAATGCCTGTGTTTGACACCGACATTACAGTTGGTGAGTGTCAGAGAAGGAAATGTGATAACATTCTGTCCGTTCGGTGGAAAGACAAACGAGAGGTGAACTTGTTGACAACAATTCATGATGGAACAATGGTGAACAGTGGGAAAGTGAGTCATAAAACAAACGCACCACTATATAAGCCAGACTGTGTTTTAGACTATAATATCAACATGCGGTTGATTGATAAATCAGACATGATGATTGGCACTGCAGAGTGTGTGCGGAAGACATGTAGGTGGACGAAAAAAGTGTTCTTCCATCTTGTGGACATGAGCATGCTGAACTGTTTCAACATGTACCTTGTGAGGACTGGACGTAAGCCCACTTTCCGTGACTTTGTATTTGATGCTGCAATACAGTTATTAGGAAAGTTTGCAAAAGATGTCCCAGGGATTCAGCGGCCCATCATAAACCCACTGTTGCAGCATGCTGGTACTCCACGCCTCGCTCACACTGAAGGCTTCCTAGCTCACAGACTCGAGTATTTGCCACCAGCTGGGAAGCATGCAATAGGCCAACGTGATTGCTTGGTGTGTAAAACAACGACACGTAGAGACCAGAAACGGAAGCTTGTACAAACATGGTGTGAAACGTGTGGTATCCCATTATGTGCTGTCAAGTGCTTCAATGACTACCACAGTCTAGAAAACTTCTAAGTGTGCTGCAAAGTGTGTACAGCGTGTGCGAGTGTGTAAATATGTAAACATATAAGCAGTTAGCGTGTGCGTGTGTGTAAATATATAGAAATATAAGCAGAACATACAATATAATAGACTGTAATGACATTATATTGCCGTAATTGAAAACAGATGTGTGCGCCTGTGTATACTCAAATATGCAACAATTATTGATACAAAATATGTTCAAACATTATTTGAAACAAATTTAGTGCAAAATAAATGGATAAAATGCGCCTAGACATTGTAAATAAATAGCGCAAAAATATATTTGTGGCAACTCTGGCTGTTGCGGGACGCCGCGCAACGCCTCTGGGGCGTGTACTGCATGAGCGAACATGCAGAGTGTGACGTCACCACGCAACTTTACGGCTCTATTGCAACAAAAGTAAGTACAATAGAATTTTTTTTTATTTTTCCCGTGATCAGTGAACGAAACTTAACAGATTAGCAAAAAAAAAAAATTTTTTTTTTTTCAAAATGACATGCGCCTGTGCGGATAGCAGTATATTAGACCCCGAGCATGTTAAGGGTTAATGCCTTTAATCTCTCCTCGTAGCTCTTGTCCTTCATTTCTGGGAGCCACTTAGTGGCATGTCGTTGCACCTTTTCCAGTTTGTTGATGTGCTTCTTAAGATATGGGCACCATACAACCACTGCATATTCAAGCTTTGGTCTAATAAAAGTCGTGAACAATTTCTTTAGTATTTCTCCATGTATTTAAAAGCAATTCTGAGGTTAGAAAGTGTAGCATAGGCTCCTCGCACAATGTTCTTGATGTGGTCCTCAGGTGACAGTTTTCTATCTAAAACCACCCCTAGATCCTTTTCTTTATCAGAATTCTTTAAAGATTTCTCACATAATTTATAGGTTGTGTGGGGTCTATGTTCTCCAATTCCACATTCCATAACATGGCATTTATTCACATTAAATTCCATTTGCCAAGTGTTGCTCCAAATACTTATTTTGTCCAGGTCTTCTTGAAGGGCATGACAATCATCTAGGTTTCTTATCTTCCCTATTATCTTAGCATCATCAGCAAACATGTTCATGTAATTCTGTATTCCCACTGGTAGATCATTTATGTAGACAATGAACATTACCGGTGCAAGAACGGAACCCTGAGGTACTCCACTCGTGACATTCCTCCAATCCGATACCTTGCCTCTAATTATGGCCCTCATTTTTCTGTCAGTTAGGAAATTTTTCATCCATGTTAGTAGCTTACCTGTCACTCCTCCAATATGTTCCAGTTTCCAGAACAACCTCTTATGGGGAACTCTGTCGAAAGCCTTTTTTAGGTTCAGATAGATGCAGTCAACCCAACCATCTCTTTCTTGTAAAATCTCTGTGGCTCGATCATAAAAACTGAGCAAGTTCGTTACACAGGATCTTCCAGATCGAAAACCATACTGTCTGTCTGATATTATATCGTTTTCCTCGAGGTGTTCTACCCATTTAGTTTTAATTATTTTTTCCAATATTTTGACTATTACACTTGTCAATGATACAGGTCTATAATTAAGGGGGTCTTCCCTGTTTCCACTTTTGTAGATTGGAACTATGTTAGCCTTTTTCCACACATCAGCTACAGCTCCTGTAAACAGGGATGCCTGAAAAATCAGTTGAAGTGGAATACTGAGCTCTGGTGCACATTCTCTCAGAACCCATGGTGAAACTCCATCTGGACCAACTGCTTTGTTCTTGCCTAGCTCCTTTAGCATTTTTTCCACTTTGTCTCTAGACACCTCTATGTGCTCTATGTTGTTCTCTGGAATTCTTATTGTGTCTGGTTCCCTAAAGATTTCATTTTGTACAAACACACTTTGGAACTTTTCGTATAGTGTTTCACACATTTCCTTTTCATCTTCCGTGAATCTATTTCCCATTTTCAACCTCTGAATATTATCCTTTACCTGCAATTTGTTGTTTATGAATTTATAGAATAGACCTGGTTCTGTTTTACATTTGTCTGCAATCCCTTTTTCAAAATTTCTTTCTGCCTCTCTCCTCACTGCCGTGTAGTTGTTTCGCGCATCTTTGTATCGCTGGTATGTTTGGGGGTTCGGCCTCTTCCTGTATTGATTCCATTTTTGTGTCTTTTGGTCTCTAGCCCTCTCGCAATTTCTATTGAACCAATCCTGTTTTCTAGTTCTGCATCTCTGTTTTGGTATAAATTTTTTTGTGCCTTTATCATATATTTCACAAAACTTGACATACATCGCATTCACTTCCTTGCCTAGCATCAAGTCTGTCCAATTATACTCACTAAAAAAATTTCTAAGGTCACCATAATGTCCTCTCCTGAAGTCTGGTTTTTCAACTGCTTCAACCTCCTTATTTTCTTCCAGATTATAACGCATTGCATACTTTATTCCCAAAAAGACATGGTCACTTTTACCCAAGGGAGGAAGGTACTGAATGTCAAATATCTCTTCCTCCTTCCTGGTAAATATCAAATCTAGCATGGAGGGAACGTCCCCTTCCCTCATCCTCGTAGCTTCTTTAACCCTTACACTGCTCAGGGGTCCTGGGGACATTTACACCCCTGTGCGCAAGAAAAAAAAAATTCCAAAAATTTTTTCGTCTTCTAAACACGTTAATTTGTGTCCCCTGAGCACGGGAAAAATAGCAAAAAAATCGTAGGTCACATATTTTGGGCGCAATTGACCGAGGAAGTCTGGCAAAAAGTGGGCGTTGACAGAGCGGTCGCCAGGGCCGGTCAGCGTCACCCGCGCTGACAGATGGGAGTTGCCACAAAGATATTATTACCTAATTGTTTCAATGTCTCCGATTGATTTTTTCTTAGTTTTTTTGCAGTAATATTATTCAATAGTGTGTATTGTAATATATTTATATAATAAAAGTGGTGAATAATCGCTATACTCAAAAGTATGGTGTGCATATTAGTGATTCAATTATTATGTTCATAAAACAATAAACAAACAGTTTTGCTGCTATTACACTCTATACACAGGTTATATATAAGTATCTGCATATTTTGGTCACCATAACGAACCACTAAGTTGGTATTGAGAGTCGAAAAGCAACGAAGAGTTACCGCCACACACCAGCCAGCCACTCGCTGCCACTCCCTCAACACACGCACTAAACTTTCTCCCCCAACAGTACCATTTGTGGTGTTATTACACTATATACAGACGTTATATATAAGTATGTATATATTTTGTTCACCACAACTGTACAGCTAAGCTGATATAGTTATTTCAGGCACTAAGAGTCGTCGCTATACACAGCTGGCGGCTGGCGGCTCCCTCACTCATTCAAGGTCACACACACACTAAACTTTCTCCCCCAACAATACTGTTTGCTGCTATTACACTCTATACACAGGTTATATATAAGTATTTGCATATTTTGGTCACCATTACGAACCACTAAGTTGGTATTGAGAGTCGAAGAGCAACGAAGAGTTACCGCCACACACCAGCCAGCCACTCGCTGCCACTCCCTCAACACACGCACTAAACTTTCTCCCCCAACAATACCATTTGTGGTGTTATTACACTATATACAGACGTTATATATAAGTATGTATATATTTTGTTCACCACAACTGTACAGCTAAGCTGATATAGTTAGTTCAGGCACAAAGAGTCGTCGGTATACACAGCTGGCGGCTGGCGGCTCCCTCACTCATTCAAGGTCACACGCACTAAACTTTCTCCCCCAACAATACTGTTTTCAGTGTTATTACCCTATATACACATATTATATATAAATATCTACATGTTTTATGCACTGTAACTGTACACCTAAGCTTGTAGTGCGCCCAAAGAGCATAGTGGCCACCCTCTAAACAGCTTGACAAATCGTGCAGACGACGTCACCTCCGTCACCCAAATGGCTCCTCCCAGCATAATCCTTTTGCTGTTATTACACTAATACACACATTATATATAAGTATCTACATTTGTGTTCACCATAGAGAACCACTGAGCTGGTATGGTGAATGTAAACAATAACAGGTGGCCACACAGTCAGTAAACGATGCTGTCTTCCTCAGTCTCTCAGCATCACTCCTCCCACAGCGCTAATTATTACAACAATCCTGCTATTATCACAACCCTGGTTATTTATATCACAGTCACGGGTCATCTGTAATATTGTCATCACTAAATAATAACAGTTATATATTTATTTTGACATTTTTCGGTGATGCTGTGGTCACAAGCTGAACAGCAATGCTGATCGCTCATGCTGCGTGCGCCAGCCTTGGTTGCTCCAACAGTACTGTGCCTCTCACACCTGAGAATATTGCCCACGATTTTTTTTTTAAATTGCGTCTGTTTACAAAAGCCCTGAGGAAGCTACTGTGAACCCCGTGTAGCCGCGGGCCATTTGAATCGGGAATGGCACCCTATGGCGTATATATACGCCATGCGCACCGTCGGACATGTTACTCAGGGCGTATATATACGCCATGCGCAGTTTAAGGGTTAATATGTTGATACAAGAATGTTTCCAGGATGAGGTCTACAAATCTACAGGTCCAAAAATCTTCTGTTTTAGCTTCATATGCTTCCCAGTCTATGGATTTCAAGTTGAAGTCACCGACTATCAACAGTCGTGATCTATCGTTATCCGCTCTCGCTATAATCTCTCTCATTATTGTTATAAGACCTTCTCGTTTACTATCTAGCTCCTCCTTTGACCATGTGCTGCTTGGCGGTGGACTATATGCATTTATTATCATTAGTTTATCATCCTCATGGCAGATCTCTAGTGCTATTATGTCAACTTCTTGTGGATTGGCAGTCATTATTTCCTTCACCTTTAGGTGTTCTTTTACCAGCACAGCAACGCCACCGCCTTTCCTAATTTTTCTGTCCCGTCTCCAAATTGAGTAGCCCCTTGGGAATATGACCTCATTTAAAATAACATCTTCAAGTTTTGTCTCCGTGAGTGCAACAATGTCTGGTGTCTGCAGCTGTATTATATCACTTAACTCCAGTATCTTTGACCTTACTCCATCTATGTTGGTGTATGCAATCTTCAGGAACTTGTTCCCCCTCTCCTTATTCTTCACTCCTCCTCTCTCTATTGATTTTGTTGGTTTGCCTTTATGTACCACTTTACTGGTTTGCCTACCCCTAACACTTTGTAGAAAAAAGAATTGATTTCTTCTTCATTCCTGTTCTCATTTAAACGTTTTGCCTCGGCGAGGTTCAGTTTCAGCTTCTCTCTGTCTTCTTTTGAAAGATCTCGTCTTAACGACCACCCTTTCCGATCCTCATCACTTTGCAATTTTCTAGCATTCCTTAGTACTTCTTCCATCTGTTTGGCACCGTTTAGGGTGATCCTCAAAGGTCGATCTTTCCCTTTTACGTACCTGCCTATTCTCCTGTAGTCGCACACATTCTCTATGGTAGTGAGACCTTCTACGAGGCCAACAATTTTATCTACTACTTTAGCTTCTTCGACAGCTCTTTCTGACCTAGATGTTACCTCCTTTTCTTTGCAACCAAAAATTATCAGGGACTTACTCCGATCAACTGTGTTTTGCACCAACTTCGGGTTAGATGCCAATTCTTTCCTCACTTCCAGCCTAATGTTTGTTTTATCTTGGTTGCTGCAGTGTTTGACTTCCTTTACAGCTTCTTCAATTCTTTCCTTCTCCTTGGCCACTTGTGCATATGTGAGTTGCATATCTTTCTTGCACTGTTCTATACCCTGAGTAACTTCCTCCATCTGTGCTGACAAAAGCTGTTTCTCCTGTTGAATTTCCTTGCTTAACCTATTGTAGTCATTTATGCTTAAATTTACTTTAACTTCTTCCAAAGCTATTTTTAAGAGTTTATTTTCTTCTTCCATGTCTTTGCACTTTGTTTCCAATTTATTCTTATCCTTGCGCAAGTCTTTCACTATATCCTCAAGACATAAAACTTTGCTATTCCAATGGTCATTACTTTCTTTCAATTTACGAATTTTTTCTACATGAGAGTTCACTATACTGTACTATCTAAATTTACCAACTTGTTATGTAGACTGCTAATATCAATGCTTTCTTCATTGAATCCCTCAAAATCAAGCTTTGTTTTGCTTTTCCACTTGCCAGTGGCCATCTTGAATGTTGTTCTCTGCACTGTAAACACTAGGGGCAACTTTTTCTCATCCAATTTTTCACTTCCCTTAGCACATTCCTGTTATCTCACCTATTTTTCAAGAGCACTATACCTTTATGTTCTCTGGGACACCACTCACTATCATCAACCTGTACTACAATACTTAGGATTGTTGAAATATGCTGGAGCTCCTCTGCTGCAAGTGTTGACCCTGGGGGTGTCACCTTTTTTTCAAACAACA
This sequence comes from Procambarus virginalis, assembly GCA_020271785.1. Classification (NCBI taxonomy): domain Eukaryota; kingdom Metazoa; phylum Arthropoda; class Malacostraca; order Decapoda; family Cambaridae; genus Procambarus; species Procambarus virginalis. Next base: position 9,658 of record WNGS01155080.1, read on the forward strand.
GCTTGGTCTAACAAACAACAGCTACGTCCAACAGCTTGGATGTTGGGAACTGAACGAGGGGTCTGCAAGAAGGTTGCTCAACATCCCGTGCGAATATGGACAAAAATAGAATTTCACTCTCTCTGAGGTAAAGAATCTTTTGAGAACTAGCACTCGAAGGTTAAAAAGATTAAAATAATTTTTATAATTAGAGGGTCAACTAAGATACTGCACTATTTAGAGAAATTTGCCATGTCCAATAGCTCGGACTTTGGGAACTGAACGAAGGTCTGCATGAAGGTTGCTCTGCACCGGAGTGAATAAGGAAAAATGTGGGATTGGATGGAGAGAGAGATAAATAAACATAGGGAAAGAATAGGATGGGGAAAACGAGAGAGAGAATTTTTTGAGAAAATATACTAAAAATATTTTTCTCACCTTTGTATCTATACAACTTGAGAGCACACAGATATTAAAAGTACACTCCCAGGCCTAACTGCCGGACCTCAATCATTTGTTTATTCCATCTATTCGTTTGAGATCCGACTAGTGACCACCTGTGTAGTTCCGCGGCCGGCCACCGATGTAGCTGGTGGCGCCGCTGTTTGTTTTTGTTTACCCGCGGCCGACAAAACCCTACCTCTCACTCACTGTTATAGGATATTTTTTGCATCTTCCTACTATTGCGTTTGGAAATGCAGGAAATATGTTGTTTAGGGCTTCAACTAGCAGTGAAGACAAGAGAAAATATATTGTGATGATCGATTATCAGAGCATTCAGCTAATAAAAGGAAGATGAATCTGGAATGTCTCCTTTGTGGTGATGGTGGATGTGTGGTGCGATAGACGTGCAGAGGAATGTGTGTATAAATTTGGGTTTGTGATTCTCTCTCTCCTGACCAAATTTATAATGCCGATGAAACACGTTTGTACTGGTGTATCTTAACCTAACCAAACCAAACCAAGCCAAACATAACCCAGCCAAGCAGAACCAAACATAACCCAGCCAAGCCGAACCAAAAATAACCCAGCCAAGCCGAACCAAACATAACCCAGCCAAGCCAAACCAAACATAACCCAGCCAAGCCAAACCAAACATAACCCAGCCAAACCAAACATAACCCAGCCAAGCCAAACCAAACTCAGCCAAGCCAAACCAAACTCAGCCAAGCCAAACCAAACTCAGCCAAGCCAAACCAAGCCAAACCCAGCCAAACCAAACCTAGCCAAACCAAACCCAGCCAAACCAAACCTAGCCAAACCAAACCCAGCCAAACCAAACCTAGCCAAACCAAACCTAGCCAAACCAAACCCAGCCAAACCAAACCTAGCCAAACCAAACCCAGCCAAACCAAACCCAGCCAAACCAAACCCAGCCAAACCAAACCCAGCCAAACCAAACCAAGCCAAACCAAACCCAGCCAAACCAAACCTAGCCAAACCAAACCCAACCAAACCAAACCCAGCCAAACCAATGTTAACTAAACCTAACCAAACCAAAGCTAACCCAAGCAAGAATGACCTTACCTAACCTAAGCAAACCTAACCTAAGCAAACCTAACCTAAGCAAACCTAACCTAAGCAAACCTAACCAAAGCAAACCTAACCTAACCTAACCAAAGCAAACCTAACCAAAGCAAACCTAACCAAAGCAAACCTAACCTAACCAAAGCGAACCTAACCAAAGCAAACCTAACCTAACCAAAGCAAACCTAACCAAAGTAAACCTAACCTAACCAAAGTAAACCTAACCAAAGCAAACCTAACCAAAGCAAACTAACCAAACCCAACCTAACCTAACCAAACCCAACCTAACCTAACCAAACCCAACCTAACCTAACCAAACCCAACCTAACCAAACCCAACCTAACCAAAGCAAACCTAAACCAAAGCTAACCTAACCAAAGCAAACCTAACCAAAGCAAACCTAACCTAACCAAAGCGAACCTAACCTAACCAAAGCAAACCTAACCTAACCAAAGCAAACCTAACTTAACCAAAGTTAACCTAACCAAAGTAAACCTAACCAAAGCAAACCTAACCAAAGCAAACTAACCAAACCCAACCTAACCTAACCAAACCCAACCTAACCAAACCTAACCTAACCAAACCAAAGCAAACCTAACCAAAGCAAACCTAACCTAACCAAAGCTAACTAAACCTAACCTAACCTAATCAAACAAAAACCCAACCCTCCCCTCAACATCTGTGCCTCAACCCCCAGTTAACACCACTACTGTATACTCATCTACACATCATTCCACGATCATAATTATTAATTGTTATAATATGTAGAGAAACATGTGGACACTTGGTGAGTACCCAAATTCACTGATGCTGTATTACCAGTATTCTGTGGCGTTTTCTTTGAAGTATCTAGTGAAACAACAATGTACTGTTACGTACTTTTTACCTAAGGATATTATTTTTCGTGCTTGGGGGAGAATTCGACTACTTATCCAGACACGACTACATATCGAATCACAGTTGGGCCCGATGTGTCTGGATGATAGGATGTTGAGTGTATTACTTTATATGGTTATATTATATTTCTTATTTTTTAAAGATAGATAATAGGAATGAGAACGCCAGCCAAACCTGATTTATTAAAATATAATATTATGAATGAGCTAAAGTATGTATGTTATATTTATTATAAAATCATTGTAATACATTCTTTTTCTTCATTATAATAGATGCACTTTATATAGAAAATATAATGACAATATTAATTTTGTTCATAGATTACTCATTATTTTTAAATATAGTTTTTTTTGCAAGATCATTGCTGATATGCGCCCAGGGATTTGGGTGGCGGCATTCCCTTTGGATACATATATAGTTTTGCGAAATCATGTTGATTCATGCGTGAATGGGGTGGCTTCGGGAAGACTGTGGGACATTTGCTGGGGAAGGGAAGGGGTGTGAAAGGTAGTTGTTCCCGAGTTCAGAGGTGTGAGTGTATTTAAGTTTGAAGATGTTTTTATTTTTTATTAATTTTACGGCCTTGGCGGGTAGGCAGTTCCGCACAAAACATGATTTTTTTTTTTATTAATTTTCGTGACTGGCTGCTAATGCTAGTAGGTAGCTTCGACGAGGGCAGGAAGCCGGTGGCTTGTTCGAGGTCTCTCCATTTTGCCCTAATGTTCCTTTCTGCTTTTTTTTTCTAAAAGCTCAGCAGAGTTTATTTGGCTAATTTTTCGACTTCGGCAGGTAGGTGGTTCCATAAGTTATTATAACCTACCATGGGACGGTTTTCTTTATGCTGTCCCTCATTTCAATGGCTTAAGAAATACTATTGTTGAGATAACTGTTATAATTGAACTTACGGAATCTTGGGGATAGAATTTCAGGAGTCTTGGGGATAAAATTTCAGAAATATATATGTAGCTTCGGTGATTATATCAGTGAGAGAAATGGCGAATATATTGGGACCCTCGACAATAACATATGTGATCTGTTGTGATGCCAAAAAATATAGTTTAACCCTTCAATTGCGCATCGCATCATATGCTTTGACCGACTTGTAGTAAATTGCGCATCGCATCATATGATGCGTTGGAGTACTACGCAAAATTTAAACGGCCCGCGGATACACGGGGTTCACCACACCTTCATCAGGGCTCTTGTAAACAGACGCCATTTTTAAAAAAAATCGTGGGCCAAACTCCCGGGTGTTAGGGGCCTCAGTATCGAGTAAGCTACCAAGCCTGACGCACGTAGCATGAACTCACAGCACTGCTGTTCAGCTTGTGACCACAGCATCGCCTAAAAATGCCATAATATACTTGTTCATGCTATTATGTAGCGATAATATTATTACAGAAGACCCCTGACTGATAAAACTGACCAGGGGTCTGATAATAAGAGGATTGTGATGATATTTAGCGCTGTGCTCCATGGAGGGAGGAGTAATGCTGTGGGAGGGAGGGTGGTGGCGTTGTTATCTGACTGTGAGTGGCCACCTTTTATTGACTGCACTCACCATACCAGCTTAGTGGTTCGCTATGGTGAACACAAATGTAGATACTTATATATAACGTGTGTATAGAGGGTATAAACAGCAAGAGTAGGAGGTTGGGAGCCGCCATTTTGGTGAGAGAGGAGTGTCGTATGCAGGAATTATCGTGTTGTTTACTGGTGACCACGATGGTCTTTGGGCACCATACCAGTTTACTTGTACAAGTATGGTGAATAAAACCGGTAGATATTTATATATAATGTGTGTATATAGCGTAATAACACCACAAGCAGTATTGTTGGAGGAGAAATATTAGTGCGTCTGGCCTTGAGTTCGGCAGCCATCAGCTGACTGTGAGGTCCTACGTCTTTGTGCCTTTACTCACCATACAAGCTTAGATGTACAGTTACGGTGAACAAAACATGTAAATACTTATATATAACGTCTGTATATAAAAGTAAAAACAGTATGGTGAGTGGAAAATGGTGGCAAGTCAGGTGAGGTGAGGGAGGGAGTGGCAGCCAGTGGCGGGCTGCCACTGCCTGCCACTGCCACTCAGCATACCAACTTAGTGGTTCGTTATGGTGAACACGAATGTAGATACTTATATATAGCGTCTGTATATAGTGAATAAAAGCAAAAACAGTACAGTGGTACCTCGGAATGTGAGTGTCCCTGTATGCGAGTTTTTCGGAAGACGAGCAGGATTTCCTCGGAAAATATGTCTCGGAACGCGACGGTTACCTCGGGACGAGAGTTTGTTGATACGCGTACAGGCCGACCTAGCGCGTGGTGGTTCGGCGATCGTCGCCATTCAGTTTACCATTGTCTCGTGCCCAGTGACTATCCCACATCAATTCTTCGCCTGGATTTTCAGTGTTTTGTTGGATTTTTGGTCATTTGACTATACAATTTGTTATTATATATCTCACCATGGGTCTCAAGAAAGCCATTGATAAGGTTCAACCTAAGAAAATAGCTGTGAGTAGTGGCAGTAGAGGATGTCCCTTCTTGATTAAGAAAATGTGTGAAGTATGGGAAGAACTGCAAAGTTTTGTTGAAAAAACTCGCCCAGATAAAGCTGTAGCAGGCCGTTGCATTGACCTTTTAAATGATAATGTGATGTCTTACTACAGACAAGTGTTAAAATATAGGGAAAAACAAGTGTCTTTAGACAAATTCTTAGTAAGACAAGCAAGTCCTAGTGGTATGCTGGCAAAATGTGCCAGTGTGTGCATACCAGTGAAGTCCTCACTGTCTGATGTGATAATGGAAGGGGACTCCCCTTCCAAACAGTAACTCCTCTCCTCCTCCCCCCTCCTCACCATCTTCCATACGCCTACAGCATTCAAGAGCAAGGTAAGATTTGTAGGTTTATTTAGATGAATTAGGTATAAAAATTTAGTTTGATATGGGGTTTTTGGGGTAGTCAGGAACGGATTAATTCATTTCCCATTATTTCTTATGGGGAAATTAGCTTCAGAATACGAGTTTTCGGAATACGAGGCGTCTCCAGGAACCAATTAAACTCTTAAACTGAGGTATGCCTGTATTGTGGGAGGAGAATGTGGGTGAGTCAGATGACTTGAGGGAGGGCGTGAGTGGCTGGCTGGTACACGGC
>WNGS01155084.1:0-19197 GCA_020271785.1 Procambarus virginalis
GATACTGAACACCCTGACTGTTGTGTGGTGATACTGAAACACTCTGACTGTTGTGTGGTGATACTGAACACCCTGACTGTTATGTGGTGATACTGACACTGACTGTTGTGTGGTGATACTGAACACCCTGACTGTTGTGTGGTGATACTGATCACCCTGACTGTTGTGTGGTGATACTGAACACTGACTGTTGTGTGGTGATACTGAACACTGACTGTTGTGTGGTGATACTGAACACTGACTGTTGTGTGGTGATACTGAACACCCTGACTGTTATGTGGTGATACTGAACACCTTGACTGTTGTGTGGTGATACTGAACACTGACTGTTGTGTGGTGATACTGAACACTCTGACTGTTGTGTGGTGATACTGAACACCCTGACTGTTGTGTGGTGATACTGAACACCCTGACTGTTGTCTGTTGATACTGAACACTCTGACTGTTGTGTGGTGATACTGAACACCCTGACTGTTGTGTGGTGATACTGAACACTCTGACTGTTGTGTGGTGATACTGAACACCCTGACTGTTATGTGGTGATACTGAACACCATGACTGTTGTGTGGTGATACTGAACACCTTGACTGTTGTGTGGTGATACTGAACACTGACTGTTGTGTGGTGATACTGAACACCCTGACTGTTGTGTGGTGATACTGAACACCCTGACTGTACCTCTGCTCACCTAGCAATAACTATACCCGGGAGATATGCAACTGTTGTGGGTTGCATGCTGGCGAAGGTTAGCAGTTCGACCTAAGAGGGGGACTTCGAGATCATCCTAAGTACATGCTGTCTGTCTCTGACAAGGGAACTATTATTATACGCTTCGCATTCCACAGTCCTTTGCCAGAACACTGACCTGGTTCAGTGCGCCGGGCAAGTATTGACCGTCCGCGGAATTGTCCATTCAACTCTAATGCCTTCGGACTAGGGTAGTTTACATTTGTTTATTTGTTTAATTCGAAGTTTTAAACCACAAAATGGTGACCAGAATTAAGCAAAGTCGACTGGTAACCAAATAACCGCGGCGACATCCAACATCTGTTTAACCCAAGCAAATGTAATGTAATGAAGATAGGCGTAGGAAGCAGGAAGCCAGATACTAGGTATCATCTGAGAGATGAAATTCTTCAGGAGTCAGAGAAAGAAAAAGACTTGGGGTTGATATCACGCCAGACCTGTCTCCTGCAGCCGATATCAAGAGGATAACATCAGCGGCATATGCCAAGGCTGGCCAACATACGAACGGCATTCAGAAACTTGTGTAAAGAATCATTCAGAACTTTGTATACCACATATGTCAGGCCAATCCTGGAGTATGCAGCTCCAGCATGGAGTCCATATCTAGTCAAGGATAAGACTAAACTGGAAAAGGTTCAAAGGTTTGCCACCAGACTAGTACCCGAGCTGAGAGGTATGAGCTACGAGGAGAGACTACGGGAATTAAACCTCACTTCGCTGGAAGACAGAAGAGTTAGGGGGGACATGATCACCACATTCAAAATGCTGAAGGGAATTGATAGGGTAGATAAAGACAGGCTATTTAACACAAGGGGCACACGCACAAGGGGACACAGGTGGAAACTGAGTGCCCAAATGAGCCACAGAGATATTAGAAAGAACTTTTTTTTAGTGTCAGAGTGGTTGACAAATGGAATGCATTAGGAAGTGATGTGGTGGAGGCTGACTCCATACACAGTTTCAAGTGTAGATATGACAGAGCCCAATAGGCTCAGGACTCTGTACACCAGTTGATTGACAGTTGAGAGGCGGGACCAAAGACCCAAAGCTCAACCCCCGCAAGCACAAATAGGGGAGTAAAGCCGAGTGTGGACATGGCACTTTCAAGTTAAGGTGTATTGCTTAGGACCGAACCCACGACCGCCGACCACCGAGCCAACTCACTAACAGATACTAAAAATTGTCATATTCAAAACAAAAACAAAAGTTCCTAAAATAGTAGGAATTGTCTCTAAAATCCGAAACCACGTAGCTGGTTCTGTCTTGTTAAAACTTTGTTATTCATTCATCTATTCATGTCACCTACGGTATCTGTACCTAGGGATCTACACAACAAAATTATTTTAAATCCATAATTACTCGTCATAAATCAGTAACTAGAACAATAACAAACGGCACACTCTCAAGCGTCTACTGTATTTATAAAACGCTTATAAAACTCCGCAATACTAATCTCGACCTCAAATGCTTCCTTGAGCACTGTAACAGAACCCATGGACACCACACGAGGAACGAATCAGGTTATATTCCAAGAAAGCGATTCATCCTAACCAGAAATGCAGTGTAAATTAAGGGGTCCCAAAAAGTGGAATGACCTCTCAAATAAGATTAAAAGCTGTACTACTCTCAATCATTAAAAAACAAAAAAACAAAAAGTATCTAACATCATGTAACAATTTCACTTACATTTCCTCATCTCAAATGTCAATATTGTGTTTTGCTGCTATTAAAAATATTTAATACTGTTCTGATGATAACACTACAGATTTTATAATGTAGTAGCCTATGCTTATTTATCATCAAGTCATTAAGTATCACCTTTATTTTGTATATTATTTGTTAAATTTCTTGTTCATCTCACATGTGTTAGCTTACTTCTCATTTATTAAGAAATGCTTACCCCTTTATACCTATACAGATTTGTACCTTAATGATTCTAAGATTTGCCCAAAACGCCTTGCGAAATTGGCTTTATTCAATATGCAATCCTTATACCTTCAAATATATTATATTCTTACGTTTGCATGTGTTATGCATAAAATATTATTATTATTATTATTATTATTATTATTATTATTATTATTATTATTATTATTATTAAATAGTCTGTGCCTTTCTGCCTTAACACTTAAATTCTGTACATCACATGCTAAATTTCTGGAACAATCTATGTAAGTCAGCTTACGTCCCGTTCAGTATTAGTGTTTACCCATTAAACATATGAATAATTTCACTAAATCATTTCATGTCCGAAACGCCTTGCATAATAGTTATTTTATTAAATGTACATGCTCTGTAGTAATCAATTAACCACTATCATAATTTTCTGTATATATATATATATATTATAAATTTTCTTTATATATATATATATATATTTAAATCATTTTATTATTATAATAACATAGGTTTAGTTTGGTATTGGCCTTTATGGCTATCTACCTGTTTAGGGTCTAATTATTAAGGCCACCACAAGTACTTACTTACCAGCAAGTATACTTTAGTTCTGGATATAATCCAGACCTAAAGTAAACTCTGGTGATATACACCGAGACGCGAGGGGGCGCCGCTCTGTGCATTTATCCGTGTCCTATAAACCAGGACCACAGAGACGGCACGCAATCGATAATACACAGAAGAGACGTCCAAAACTTGAGCACAATACGTAATGGATATTTTATGGGGCCATGGATATTTTACCAGCTGGCACCAGGAGAGTAGGACCTATTACAGCGGCGCCTGCTATAATCGGTTAGCACGTCTGTCATTCGAAGCAGAAGCTAGTAGGCCTACCAGCGCCGTTCTGCACAGAAATAGCTGCGCCTTGGCGAACGTCAGCAATTACTAGAACACGGAGCCGCATCCTCGAACGTATACTAACCTAAAATATCCAACAAGATAATTTCGGTCTGAAAACTTACACGATATTATAGAACAAAAATATTTACAGTCGAGGCGCTGACTGGTTAAAACAGCCGCACGCTAATACCTCGCGGTGAGACCACAAGCTAATAAACACAATATAAAATGACAGTACAAAATGTTTTCTAGTGTTCTACACACTGTTTCGTGACAAAGATAGATGTCCTTACCTTGAAGAAAACCGGGACGCCGTCCGACTCCTTCTTGATGGACATCGTCACCTTGAAGTTGGTGTCGCAATCCATCCTGGACACTGAGAACCGAACTCTTTTCTTGCCGTCGCCGCAGCTCCTCCGCCTACGTTCACTGCCTGTGATGATGGACCCCCTCCTGGTCGCTACCACCCCCTCGCACACGTACGGTGATAACACTTCCCGTTCTCTCTCAGTCACCCCCTCGCCCGTTTTCTGTGTTACCCCTTTTCTCGTTTTCTGTGATTCCCCTCCCCTGATTTGGTCAATACTACCATCCGACTTCTCTACGTCTCCTGCCTCTACCTGTTGACCTCTGAGCGAAAACACGTCTCTAATATTAGTTGCTCAGGTGTGCAGATGGTCTTTGCACACACGTACACCGGTCAGCACCAAATGGGCGAAGCAACACACACGTCAAATTAAATGTTCAATCCTGGAAACACCTGATAAGTAATGCACGGACAAACTACCATTCAATCTTATCTTCATCGGTGAATTTCAACACAAAGTATCCAACATTGAAGTCCAGTTTCCTGCTTTAAAACTTTACTCAAAGGTTTACCCACAAGTGACACGGATTTAATTAAAGACCTCTGTGCGAACTTATTTGTCAAAGTACAATATTCTAGCTAATTCTAGTTCAATTTGAGGCCTCCGATGATAAGTCGATGTATAAAACGTCTAAGAACCTAATATCGATGCAATCCCTTTTTATTTGATTAAGCAAATAGCAGCATCTCCTACAGAGTCTAAAACATCTGCGGTGAAACGGATATAACAGAAACTGGGACTTGAGAAATGACAGGTATGGAGGTACCTGAAGTGGGTGTTCGCACAGGCACCCAGCGACCCGGTCCTGGGCAGGTGAAGGCGCGGGAGAGGGCGTGGGAGGGGCGAGGTGTGGAGGGCGTGGGAGGCAGGTGGAGGTGGTGGGGGCGCGTGGTGTGGCGTGCGAGGAAGGAGAGCGCCAGGGCCTGACTGGCTCTCAGCGGTGCCACACACTAACTCCGGAACACCGCTGGCGCACGTGGCCTCCCCCTCACGCACGCGCCACGCACCCGCTAAATACACGCAAGCACGAACGCCCGCAAGAGAAGAGCCGTCATTAAGAATACAATCTCGTCAAGGAGTCCCACTGACTCTTGGAAAACAATTTTGAAGAAACAAAATCTTTGCTGCTTTACCTATATGTTTGCAGCACTGCCAAGGCCACCCACCTCATGTCGATATGTTCCACACACAATATTGGTAAAGGAAATTCAAACTCGTGAAGTCGCCGATAGAATACTAGAATGGTTAGAAATTGTAGCTGGGGACACGATAAAGAGTTTTCTTGGGGATTGGAATATGGCTGTAAAAACATTATTTCAAATACAATATCATAGATTAAAATTAATAGGCACACTATTAAGCTGTTAGGTTAAATTGGGTTATTGAGGCAATTCTATTGCAATAGCATACAACTTGACAGCTGACAGTTTCATGAAACTTGGTAAAGTATCGTACGTATCAAAATATCGTTTCATCAGGCATGTCTTTTCTTTTCCTTTTTTTTAAATCATGCTCTCTCAGTTACAAATTAAGTTAATGATCCTGCCCAAATGTTCCATTATTCTCTTTGTGATTATTTTCTCCAGGACAAATTAGTGACACATGTAAACAAGTCGTCGTCTCACATAATACACCGCATTTTATATCAAAATCCAGAGTGGACAAATAAAGGGGTACTGTTAATCATAGCGGCTAGCGAACATTCACGTTTTCTATTCGTGGACGATAGGTTAGGTTAGGCTAGGGTAGGTTCGATAGTATTAATACACCATTTTCTGTCCGTTTCAGGAAACTTAAAAGGCGGGCTGTATATGTAGATCAAGACAACATCTGTCTCTTAAGCTTATTTAGGGAATCACGTTCGCAATTTCCGTAAGTTGGAACTCTTTACTCACTTTCTACTCTTTATATGTATCTATCCTTCTTTCAAATATTCGGAATTCATGTTTTATTATATTGTTCCTAGACTGCCGAATTTTGTGATTTTTCCATGCTGAAGCTAGTCATATTTCACTCAATCTGCCATCCAAAAATCATATTGCCTACAGCAACTGTAGGTAGATGGACTGTACAAAATATAGACTGCCGCACTCAACAAAAAATATTTTTAAAGCTTAACAAAATTTAACCAAAACAGCAAAATTTAAATTGTCCTAGGCTCAGTAGCCTATTGTATGTATTACACTAAAGACTGAATGTTAGGCATAAGACAGGTTAGATTTATGGTAAGCTGGTTCCACTTTTTGTTATACCATTTAGACTTGCAATAATACAAAACGGGGACGTATTTGGACGCAACAATTCATCCATAGTGGCTGTAAGTATAATAATGTTTTGGGGAGATGTATTGGTTTGCTTTCAGCTCATCCTGACAGTAGCCTAGTCCAAGTCCATATGACCCGTTCTCCTCTGACACCTTTCCCAGTACTAACTAGCTTTGTATCGGCATATATTAATGGTCAGAGAACTCCTTATTCCATAATTTTGTAGAAATTAACATAATAATATAATTATTATTATTATCGATTATTAGGATATCGTGTGGAATTTTCGCATCTTATTCGTCACAACATTGAGCTTGGCAAATTATAGTGGAACATTGTCATGACAAAAAATATGGAATCTTTCACATGTTACGCGCTTCTTTACCAGACAAGGTAATTAGGAGAGAGAGAAATTACGAAAGGGGAAAAAAAAAGTGTGAAAATGAAAAGGAGTGAAAGAGAAAGTTGTGAGAGAGCAAGTGAGACTAGACAGAAAAGCTGTGGGAAGTGAGAGAAAAAGGTTAAACTAAGATTACAAAAAAAATAGTGAAAAGAGAGAAGATGAGAGAGAGAGAGAGAGAGCATCAGGTAAAACGAAAGAACAATATTTGATATAACAGAAAATCAATTGTTACAGAAAAACACTGCTTCCTGCGAGCAACCTGTCCTCTCCTTGATCTGATCTATCCGGATATAACTATTAATATTATTTAAAGATAAACAGTAAAATATAACAGCACTTGTGTTAGCCTAACCCGTCTTTTCCCTCTCCGTCCACCATCATTTCCACAATAATTCATTTCCGCCCAACTACCTGGGCTGGACGGTAGAGCGACGGTCTCCCTTCATGCTGGTCAGCGTTCAATCCCCGATCGTCCAAGTGGTTGGGCTCCATTCCTTCCCCCCAGCCCCCCTCCCCCGTCCCATCCCAAATCTTTATCCTGACCCCTTTCCAAGTGCTACATAGTCGTAATGGCTTGGCCCTGCTAATTCCCTTCCCTTCCCCCAGATTCATTTCCACACTAAAACTAACACTTTAAATTCATATGTTTATCTACTTTGCGTTAGTTTATGAGACAGAGAAAGTATGCTTTAATTTGGTTAGGTTCGCATGTAGGCGTATTCAGTGACGTTTACCTTCAGTGATTGTTTCCAAATATATTTTTGATGACCAGAAGTGAGTACATTTTTAAACATGAACGCAGAAGAAAGGTCTAAATGGCGTAATTACCGTAAGGCTAGTTAACCCTTCCAGCATGCACAATCATATAGATGTGATATATTAGTTTCATACAGTAAGTAATCAACTACACATCTATTGTACACTCATAATTGTATCCCATATTACATGAGATCACAAATCGAGGAAGGAGACGCATTATAATCCGGATACAACACATGAGTGGCCGTGTGTACCTAACCTTGGGACTAAACCCGGCCCTCAACCGGACTTCCTGTCAAATAATAGAACAAATTATGCAGCTCTTAATTGGTCCTACCGACATTACTAATCCCCCTTACAATATTCATCAATAAACAATGTAATAATCATCAATACTTATACCAGTATAGGAAACTTGCCTTGTTACCACGAGACGCAATTCCAAATTTGTTTATATTTGTTAAGTTCGTTCACATCCGGATTAGGAATCCCGCGCCAAGGAGAAATGATCCATGTGGGAAGTATTAACAAACACGGAAATGCTGGTGAACTGATTACAAAACTGTATATATATAATGGTCCAAGAAACCACTATAGTTCTGTATTCCGCCGTGGACCCGTCAACACACATCGATCTCGACCGCGGGGAAGGTGAGACGAAATTAATTTAACAAGTGCAGCAGTTGGCGAGCTGTACTGCGCAGGCGCAACCAAAGTTCCCGCGAAATAATGATTTCACTTGGTAATATTGTAATTATATACACGGATGAAACTGAACATTCATTAAATTTAGTCTAATACGGCTAGATTATTTTTGTGGATGGTTCATACAACGTTGGTACCACAGCATCGCTCATAATTAATGTTATAGAGGAATTTGCCCAGTTTCATCTTAATGACAATTATGTGTTTAAATGTAATGTACCATATATTTGTCGAGTTACACTGAAGAATCTGGGACTCTTCATGTTTAGATATACTAAATTATTACTGAATATTTTGCGATTAGGTTTTGTCTAGAAATGAATTATTTTAGTACGCAGATAAACGTGTTAGAATCGAAGGGTCCATGGGCGACATTATTAAGCTCCAGCCCATTCTCAGGCTATGCTCGTCAAAATTGCAGCAGAGCCCATTCAAAAATTTAATCAACAAAGGCCAAAAGTTAAAACATGCAACCACCGATTTCCCTGATTATGTTACTTATTATCAGGCAAGGCTCGTTAAAGCGGCAGCCATCCCTCAAGAGAGGTTCATCAGTTGGTGATTATTTATATTTCAGTTCGTGGGTGAAGCCTTAACAGCAACCCGTCCTCGGACCAAGTCCATCCCATCCAACGGTCGACCCCAAAGACGTATTCATCAATTTTATCATGCTGTTCATTCAAAACAGGAATTTTATCAAATATAAATTAATGTTATTTTATATTAGCATATTGTACATATTTAGGCACTGGTTAAGTTAGGCTAGGTGTTTAGGTTCTGTTGGCGATTATTTGTATTTGTAATACGTGGGTGAAGCATTTCAACCCGTCCTCGACTTAAGTCCATTACATCCAGCGACATCAAATGTGAGTCGTGTGTAAAGTTTCTTTCATTCATAAACAGGGAGTGTGACGATTGGATTAACGAGTATATGGCATTTGTTGATTCAGCCCGTCCTCATCAACATATTTCAAATGCTCGTTAATCTAGCCACTAAACCCTTTTTTATGAATGAAAAACGGTTTACACACGACGCACAACTGTAGACGTTCGAATTGTGCCGGAACAAGTGCTTCGCTGACGAATTTTGTTCGAACCACAACGCTGTAAATGCTTCACCCACATTCTAGAAATACAAATAATCACCAACAGAACCTAAACACCTAACATAACCTAACGAATGCCTAAATATGCCCAATATGCTAATATATAATAATATTAATTTATATTTGAGAAAATTCCTGTTTTGAATGAACAGCATGTTAAAATTTATGAATGCGTCTTTGGAGTCGACCGCTGGATGGAATGGACTTGGTCCGAGGACGTTGCGGGCCATTTGTCACCTGTCTCTTTCAACTCTTCCCTGATAGTGTTTCTAATATTTTTCCTGTCTCTAATGTTATTCTCTGTTATGTTTACCGGTTGGACACTATTTCCAGTGGCCGCGGCGGGGACAAGAATACTGTAACTCGTGAACTGTCTCTGTATTCTTTCTGATAATATTTTCCAAATCTATTTTTAACTGTAGTGTTATCTGGGGCTTGGACGGTAGGCTGCCGTATTGGTTTATTATTTTCTGAAAGAAGAATGTTTAACTGTTGTCTGTTCTTTATGTAAGTGAGGTCTCTGCATATATACAATGGATAAAGAATTGTTGGCTGATTATTCTAAGAGGTTCTTTGTTCACAACTGCTCCAACTTGTTGTGTTGCATGTTGGACAATCACGATAAGGTCCTTTTATTGTCTACCAATTGCAATTCAGCGCCGTCAATATGAGCATTGTGATGCTCGGGGTTGAGTTCCACCTGCAGGGTCTGGCGTTGAATGACTTTTACAAATATTTTTGCCACTGTTGAAGTTCATTTTTGGTCTTTTTGCATGAACGTAAAGGTTCTCTTCTCTTTTCACTTTACCATAAATCTTCGTGTCGTCTGTGAATTTTATGGTATGCTTAGAGATGTGGTCAACAATGTCACTGTAATAGATTATGAACAGGTAATTATAGATTATATATTATATAGATTATATTACAGGTATGAATAGATTATGTTCTCAGAATTATTCCTTCACTCAAAAACATTATTTCAGTCGACTACTACTCCATTTAGGACGACTGTCTTTTGTGGTTCCATCATTGCTTCATCCATTCTAATATTTTGACAAATGATTCCATCAATCAAGAATTTGTCCATGTGGTACTTTATGGAATGCTTTCAGGAAGTTAATGCCTACTATGGCACCTAACATTTCTTTGTCTGCAGTTTCAAGATATGTGACTAAGTCTGTTAGTCAAGATTTGTTATCAATAATTGATGTTAAGTTGATGGCTTCCTTCAAAATTATTTTGAACTTGTAAATATGAAAATATGGACGTTAGTGCCTTTACAATAATTCAAGTTCAAGTATGTTTATTGAGACAAGAAAAAAATATATCTCAAAGGGATAGAGTAGCTTAGGCTATTTCTACCCCCCCCCCCCCACCCCCTCCCTTTTACAATAATACAATTTTCGCACCAAAATTATTATAATATCCAGTGTACTTTTATGAAAGTAAGAAAATAAATATGTAAGTTCTGATGTTGTTGAAGACAGGGGCAACACTGAACTGGTCTTGAGGTCTAGGGATTTTGGACGGAATTCCGTCAACCGCCTGGGAATTGGGCGCCTGACAGCTGGGTGGACACCGCTTCGGATTCGTAGTCCTGAGGTTCTGGGTTCGATCCCCGGTGCAGGCGGAGACAAATGGGCAAAATGCTTCTTTCACCTGATGCCCGTTCACCTAGCAGTAAATAGGTACCTGGGAGTTAGACAGCTGCTACGGGCTGCTTTCCTGGGGGGGGTGTAACAAAAAGGAGGCCTGGTCGAGGACCGGGCCGCGGGGACGCTAAGCCCCGAAATCATCTCAAGAAAAGATAACCCTTGAGGTTTTATAGTCTTTAAAAAGAGGAACTTTTGACAAGCCGCTGGGTTCTTGTCCCGTCGATGCCACTAGAGGTGGTGGCCCTCACGTAAATATTCTTCTTCATTATTTCAAATGAAATTAGAATACAGGTTCTCTTATTGTAAAGAACAAATCCACAAAGGCCGTGACGAGGATTCGAACCTGCGTCCGGGAGCATCCCAGACGCTGCCTCATATTTTATCTCTTATTGTAATTTCCCTCATCGAATGTCTAAGAAATGTTGGAATATTCTGATGTTTTTCTTCTGAGATGTGAGATTGCTAATGTGAAGTAATCGTCTCATCTCTCTTCTCTGTAACTCTGAGACACTTTTTCTTTAAAATATGTCGAAACGGTTCGGAGTTACAGCCCCGCTCCTGTGCCAGGTAAGTCCACTACGGGCTCACCATAGCCCGTGCTACTTGCAACGTTTTGTTCCTAGAAGCTGAATCTACAACAACAACAACGAAACGACTGTTGTAATGTTTTTGTTATTTCAGTACGTACCGAGGATGAGGACCTTCACACTGGTGGTGCTGGCGGTGCTGGCTCTGACTGCGGCATCGGCTGAGGAAGCAGGGGAGAAAAAAGCGGCTTCAGAGAACGATGGAAAATCCATCACCAGAACTGCCGCCCAGAGGGAAGACCTCCAAACGACTTGGAAGAGCCCTCAGGTCTACAGTTACAGGTCACCCACCCAGGGAGCAGGCAGCGGAAGCATCTATCCCTCCAGTTACTATCCAGGCAACGTCATCCCCTCTAGCTACTATCCCAGCAACGTCATCCCCTCCAGCTACTATCCCAGAAACGTCATCCCCTCTAAGAATCCGTCCATCGTGCCTACAGTGTATCCCTACACCCCACGGGTTGGGGACGGCTCACCAGAGGCCTTCACCGCCCGACGAGCCTCCTCCTACACCACTGCAGGGGGCAAAGTCTACTTCACTGAAGGGGTCACTCAGGTCTGTGTGGGTTCTTTTCTTAGGTGTGCTTGCGTTGATTAGCCTCAAGCTCCTGAGTCCCACTTTCTAGCTACCAGGAGGTAGTTGCAATGACTTCCAAACCTCTTAGTCATCTCGTATTCACAACAACATTTAAGCTATGGATGGAGTTGGCCTCTGCATAAATACTATATCATTCTCCAGTGCGTTGCGAGTGTGTGGGTGTGTACTTTCCTAACAGCTTTTTATATGACCAAGCTTCAGCTCATGGGGCCCCGCCTTTCCAATTGTTGATCATCTAATACAACGACTCTCGTCCTTTAGTTCCCTGTCATATCCGTTCTAAACACAAGAGATGGTGTAATCCTCTGCTAGATTCCCTTCTAACTGCCCTGATACATAAGAAGTGTTTCCTTGATTGATTGATAAAGATTAAACCACCCAAGATGTGGCATGGGCATGAATAGCCCGTAAGCGTTTCCTTGTATACCTATGGCTGATCTGCTTGTCTAGCGGCCTCTTTCTTATTTCCATGCTCCCTAGTGTTATCTGGGGAGACATCTCCCGTCACGCAGGGTGCAATCGCACCTCCACAGATCTCCAGTATCATCTATTGATACTGGTAATGGCTCAAAAGGGCCACCACTTACGGGCTATTCATGCCCGTGTCACCTTTTGAGTGGCTTAATCTTTATCAATCATCAGTGTTATCTAATATAGTTATGCTCCCTGTGCCCCGCCCTGACACGACGTCGTGCAGCAGGTCGGGTCAGGATGGAACACCGCCACCAGTGAGTTCGTCGCCCCTGCTTCAGGAGTCTACTTCTTCACCTTTGCTGCCATGTCCGACCGCTACACAAACTTTAGGTGAGTTGCACGCTTATTTATTCACACTTCAGGTGAGTTGCCCTCTGGTCTACACACACTTCAGGGGAGTTACACTCTGGTCTACACACACTTCAGGGGAGTTACACTCTGGTCTACACACACTTCAGGGGAGTTACACTCTGGTCTACACACACTTCAGGTGAGTTACACTCTGGTCTACACACACTTCAGGTGAATTGCCCTCTGGTCTACACACACACTTCAGGGGAGTTACACTCTGGTCTACACACACTTCAGATGAGTTACTCTCTGGTCTACACACACTTCAGGTGAGTTACACTCTGGTCTACACACACTTCAGGTGAGTTACTCTCTGGTCTACACACACTTCAGGTGAGTTACACTCTGGTCTACACACACTTCAGGTGAGTTACACTCTGGTTTATACACACTTCAGGTGAGTTACACTCTAGTCTACACACACTTCAGGGGAGTTACACTCTAGTCTACACACACTTCAGGGGAGTTACACTCAAGTCTACACACACTTCAGGGGAGTTACACTCTGGTCTACACACACTTCAGGGGAGTTACACTCAAGTCTACACACACTTCAGGGGAGTTACACTCTGGTCTACACACACTTCAGGGGAGTTACACTCAAGTCTACACACACTTCAGGGGAGTTACACTCAAGTCTACACACACTTCAGGGGAGTTACACTCAAGTCTACACACACTTCAGGTGAGTTACACTCAAGTCTACACACACTTCAGGTGAGTTACACTCAAGTCTACACACACTTCAGGGGAGTTACACTCTAGTCTACACACACTTCAGGTGAGCTGTTCTCTTTTATTACAAATTCACAAAGGTCTTCAAAGGAAGAGCTTCATTTTTATGAGACCTGGAGAAGTTTTCCCCAGATAGGAACCTAGGAAGGGGAGAATAAGCATTACTCACAATTATTGTTTGTCATATTTTTTTCCGAATATGTTGATTGTTTTCAGTTCACCTACCTGCAGATGCTACACATACACGGAATGAGTACTTTCTGACCTCTCTGTACCTCAGCTGATTTTCCAGTTTTCACCTTTGACCTCTCGTTCGGTATTTTTCCCCCTTTACTTGAAATTATTTGTTATTGTCCACCTTATATATTTATTTTTGTATCTTGTACGTCTGAATCATGTACCCTCTGGCTCTTCTCTTCTCTTCTCCAGTGCTTAAAGATTCAGGTATCTTCGTCTGTTATTATAGATCAGTCTTATAATTTCGATATCAGTCTTGTGCACTGATAACTTCTCAGTCTTATATTTGTGTTTTACAGGATGTGAGTTCCAGCTTGGCGCCGCATACCCGAGTACTGACCTGATATAGGCTGTGTATGCATGTAGGGACACTTGCTGCTGCAGTGCCCATACAAATATCTTACCCCCCCCCCCCGTGTTGCAGGGTGAGTCTGATTCACAACGGTGCGGAGGTGGTGAGCGCCTACGGTGACGCCGACGGGTACCAGATGGGCAGCCAGAGCGCCGTCATCCGCCTCAACGCTGGAGATCGAGTCTACCTCCAGCTCCAGGAAGGACGACTCTATGACGTGTCTTCTTCCAGGGCCTATAACTCTTTCTCCGGCTTCAAGGTTCTCTGAGGGAAGTTGCTCTATGACTTATGCACCTTCTCTTAGATGTATGTTTAACCACTCTATAAATCCATCAATATTTGTATCACACCTTGTATGTATGTACTTTACCTGAATAAACATTTTTTGTTCACTTGTCCTCGCTATGTCTAGGACCTCCACTATTATATTCGTCTAGATTGCTTGATATCGAGGAGCTTTACCGTTAGTGTCTCGAATATTATACTTAGGGAGAGACAGCACCTGAACCTAGAATGACTGTGTAGCACATGGAAGGGATGTTAGGACAGACTAAGATATGGGATATGAAGACGGACTGAAGGAACGATACCCAACCACTGCGATAACGGGGATCGAACGCCGACCCTTCAAGAAGTGGGGGCCGTCACTGTACCGATCTCTTTAAGTGGATGGACATTGAAGGTTGTGTGGGACACCACACAACCTTCCAGATATCTGCCACCTTCAAGAAAATTACCGATAGAACAAGACATTACTTTTTCACTGGTGTTGCAAAATGTTGCCTCAAAAGCAAAATGTTGCCTCAAAAGTTCGTCTAGGGTATTAATGATCCAGTTTTGGGTGCTTTCCAAAGTAGTTTCACTTTATAAAATTATGACAGATTGGTTTGCAAAATACTGAACAATTTTTAGATACAAGTTGGTTAAATAATTTACAACTCCTCTTGTTTGCCTGTTTGCAAATTTCATTCGTATGGCGCATTTGAAGAGTTACAATAACGTGTTCTCGTACATATTCTGGAATATGTGTTCCATTTTCAATTTTATCAACAGTTTCGTTGCAAACGATTTACATATTATTGCACAACGTGTCCTCTAGAATAATACAAAACATTTTTAAGTCAAAATCCTCAACGGACGAAATATGATGTACAATAAATCAATGCGGCTCACAAGCATTCACGTTTTCTATGCGTGGGTCGCTAGGTTAGATTCGGGTGTTTAAGTACACCATTTTCTGTCCGTTATGGCGGCAACTCGAGAGGACGGGCTCTATTGTAACCCTGAATAAATTGCATATATGAACATTAGGTACAAGTTGTTTTTATCATTGACATACTTTACAAGTCTCCTCGATTAATTATTAAGATACCTTGATTTTGTGAGGCTTATCCCTAGTTGTTTACCTATTCTTTTGAATGGTTTCCGTTAATTATATTAATATTCATAATATAATTTATATTGTCAGATATGCCTCACAGTATAGAACATATTTAGTTTACAATTAATGTTACTAAAGTATTTAATGTACATGAGAAGTAGGTTATTTCTTCAATGTAGGTACAAGTCTCTAGCCTAATCGATTGCCGTTTAGTATTTTGGTGCTTGAAAATTCTTCAGTGTGTATATTAATGCTCTTTGAATTTGAATATTATTGTAGAAGGCGCTAGTGAAGGGAAGGTGGTTCTGGGAGGAGCTTCACATATGATCTGACCGGAAGGTCTTTCCTGAGATAAAGCCTGGTGTTCCGGGTTGGTTCCTTTGTCTAGAGAAGTTCTTCCCTGAGCCTAACCTTGCCCCTGGCTTGTGAAGCTCTTCCCAGAGCCAGAAGACCCTACATAGCAGGTGTTGACCAGACCACACACTAGAAGGTGAAGGGACGACGATGTTTCGGTCCGTCCTGGACCATTCTCAAGTCGACTTGGGAATGGTCCAGGACGGACCGAAACGTCGTCGTCCCTTCACCTTCTGGTGTGTGGTCTGGTCAACTTACTTTAGCCACGTTATTGTGACTCATCGCCTGCATAGCAGGTGTTCTCATTTCTCTATATTCATGCATCAAATCTTGGCATTGCTCCTGAAATTTGTCAAGTTCATAACTTGAACACTTCTTATCTGATTTGTCTATTATGGAATTTATTTTGTACGTGATACCCAACTGTTTAGTACAGAGTAAAGTTTTTTTTTTATTCTAGGATAAGATTTTGAGAAGTTAAGATTAAAAGAATAAGATTTCGACAATAGTACAGTAGTTATAGTGGTGATGTTTGTTCTTTTAACCATTCACTAAATTAATGTGTAGTGGCGTATGTAAAGCATGCAAATGTTGCAATGTATTCTGTACATTGATGCATATTAAGAGTTGTATTTCCTGAAATATGGTGACATTAAAAATATGCAAACATTAACTTTTACAAAATAAAAATATCCTGAGACTATTTTTTTTTAAATCCTATTGATAAGAAATCGAGGTGCAACGAAAAATCAAATATATTTAGGCTATCTTGTTTAATCCTGTTGAAAAGAAATCAAGCTGCACACTGTGGATGTATTGACTGAAGCACTTGTTCTCTGATGGGAATTGACATTAAGTACCACCGGTAAGTGGCCGTTACAAATAACGGACGATTACTGTATTGTCTCGACTGTGATGGGTTAACGAACGTTGAACAGCGCAGTCAATACAAATATTTTATATGCGGTGACCAGAGATATTATGCTGGTGGCTGTGTTGTTAAGCAGAGATATTATGTGTGGTTGGTTGAGTGGTTAGCCAGAGATATTATGTTGTCATGCAGAGATAATATATGTTGTTGGTTGTAATGTTAGCCACAGATACTATATGTTGTTGGCGGTGTTGTTAACCACTGATACTACGTTGTTGACTGTGTTGTTAATCGCAGATGCTATGTTGTTGGTAGTGTTGATAACCACTCATGCTATGTTGCTGGTTGTGTTGTTAACAACTGACACTACGTGGGTGGCTGTAGTAGCCAGAGACACTATGTTGTTAACCACATAACTATGTTGCTGACTGTTTTTAGCCATAGATACTATATTGCAGCCTGTGCTGTTTGCTAGAGATACTATTTACATGGGGGGCCATCTTCTCTATATATATAGTGGCCTCGATGAGGACAGGAAGCTGGCGGCTTGATAAAGGTCCCCCCCATTTTTCGTAATGCATTTTTACAACTAGATTTGAAACTGAATTAATGCCTTGACGTTTACAGCTTCGGCGGGTAGGCGGTTCCATGATTTTAGAACCATGATGAGTGAAAAAGCATCTCCTGCTTTCTGTCCTACGTTTGTTGCTTCTTGAGTTTGAAGCTGTTGCCCCTTGTATGTGTTATTTTTACCGTTTAAAGAAGTGATCAGGATTAAATCCTTCAACTTGGTCAGTATTTTAAGTTACGATGAGCTCAACCCTGTCATGTCTGGTTTCCACTGATGTTAATCCTGCGGCTCTCAGCGGTTCCTGGTATGAGAGTCGACTTAATTCTGCGATGATTTGTGTCGCTCTGCATTGAACTTTCTCCAAACGGGGACGCACTAGAGATTTGAACAGTTAAATAACCACTTTCTTTTACTTGAAGTCAAGGTTCATTTAATTCCTGATTTTTTTAATGCAGTTCCCCCTTGCTGTGCAGCTTTCAATTACTAGGGGATTTTGACTCCTAGGTATTTTTTCTTCTTCGCAAATCTACCGCATGTGTTGATTTTATTGTTTGATGTGCACTGTTATGTCCCATATATGCAAGGTGAGGTAAAGGAGAAGCATTGCCAGACATGTAGCTTTATTGAGCAACTAATTACAGTACAGTTACATCCTGCAATAACATAAGCCATATAATATACAATACTTATAATGAATAAACAGTGCTTAAACTTATATAATAATAAGCAAACTGCACATGACTAAAGCTAGAACAAAAGAAATTAAACTAAGAGTTAACATTTAACTAACCTGTACACAGGCACGACACAGCTGATCTGACAACAACAAAACAGTCAAGCGAGCATCCAAACGAAACAGTCAAGCGAGCATCCATCCGGGTACAATAATATAATAACACTTTACTACACAAGGTCTTGCATTTTTCAATATTAAAAGTATTTACCTGTCTTTCGACCATTTGTGCAATTCAAATAGATCGTTTTGTAAGGCCTCAGTATAATTTTTCACTTCCTACTTTACAATAGATCTTAATGTCACTTGCAAATTTGATAATATGGTTTGCAATATTCTCACCTATGTCACTGATGTGTATGACAAAAATGAGTGGCCTTTTGCGGGGTCTGACAGCTGAGTTGACAGCGCTTCGGATTCGTAGTCCTGAGGTTCTGGGTTTGATCCTCGGTGGAGGCGGAAACAAATGGGCAGAGTTTCTTTCACCCTGATGCCCCTGTTACCTAGCAGTAAATAGGTACCTGGGAGTTAGACAGCTGCTACGGGCTGCTTCCTGGGGGGGGGGCGGGTGTAACAAAAAGGAGGCCTGGTCGAGGACCGGGCCGCGGGGATGCTAAGCCCAAAATAATCTCAAGATAACCCCACTCTCCATATTTCTCCAGTCAAAGTCATTTCCGTTGAGAACGATCCTTTCTTTTCTTTGTTTAAGCCATTGTTTTATCCATTCTAGAGCTTTACTATTTATTCTATGTGCTTGTAAATTCATTGCCAGTTTTTCCATGTAGTGCCTTATCAAAAGCTTGAGAGGTCCATTTAAACTACGTCTACTGGAGTTCATGTGTCCGGGGGTTTTTATTGTTTCCAAAAATGTGGGTAGGTTTGTAATTTGTATTAACATGTTTAGGTATATCTGCATTCATGCAGGGACCATACACTAGATGAAGCGGGTACGTAGTGTTGTAGCTACGTGATGCTAAAAAGATCACCATAACACAGAATCATTAATCATTCAGGGACAAGTGATTAGTAGTTTGTACTGGTAAATGTTGTATGCATTATGAGGATTATTTACAAAAACAAGAAAGTAAATACTGTAGTACTGATATTGAAAAATCCCCATATTGCAAGACAGTTAGTCATACAGGGA
>WNGS01155088.1:0-10266 GCA_020271785.1 Procambarus virginalis
TTTCCAAGGGTATTTGTACAGTCGGAGTCACTTCGTACCTACCTTTCCCTAATGTTGATGTAATATTGGGTAATGATTTAGCCGGGGATAAGGTAGGGGACTCCAGACTGCCTGTTATGTTGCCTAACCCAAAGGTTTGCCTGGATTCACCCACCGCAGAGGATAATGTGTGTGTACCCTGCGTGCGTGGTGACTAGGTCTATGGGACTTAAATGTAAGGGCAGCCCTGTGCTTGCCAAGGTGGTAAATCCCAAGGACACGAGGGACCTTCCGAGTGGTGAAAGCCCAGTGGACCTTGCGGACACATTCATGGCCCGACTCGATGACGGGGCCGAGGACATTGTGGAGAGCCTGCCACCCGCCTACCGAGAGTAGTGGGGAGGTGGAGGAGAACACTGTTGAGCCTCGGCCAATGACATCTGACCAAGGCCTGGACGCCTCCTTGAGTGAGTTACAGAAAGCTGACCCCAGTCTTGCAGATTGTCACGAGACAGCCGTCTCTAGGAGGAAATTGTAGACGCAGCAACTGGGTACTACTACAATGATCGGATTTTGATGAGAAAATGGAGACCTCAGAGTGCTCCCTTGTCAAATGAGTGGGAGGTAGTCCACCAGGTTATGTTGCCGACCTGCTATAGAGAAAGAGTTTTGTCAGCTGCCCATGATGATCCTATGGGGGGACATCAAGGCATTAATATTACGTATCACAAAATCTGCAAGTACTTTTTCTGGCCCAAGCTGAAAAGCGATGTGGCAAAATTTTGTAATGCATGTATTGCATGTCAACTTGTTGGGAAACCAAACCAGACTCCACCTAAAGCTCCTCTTAAGCCTATTGTCGTGCCGGAGGAACCATTTTCTCATGTGGTAATGGACTGTGTTGGTCCATTACCTAGAACTAAGTCTGGTAATATTTATCTAATTACGATGATGTGTATCACGACTCGTTACCCAGAGGCTTTTGCTGTAAGGAACATCCGAGCAAAGACTGTTGTTGCTCGTATGTTGCAATTTTTTTCCACTTTTGGACTGCCTCGGGTTGTGCAGACTGACAATGGTACTAACTTTAAGTCTGATATTTTTGCACAATTTTGTAAGGACCATGGAATAACTCATAAGGTTTCCAGCCCATACCATCCACAGAGTCAGGGGGTCATTGAAAGGTTCCATCTAACTCTGAAGCAGATGTTGAAGACATCGTGCGAGAGTTCCCATACCTTCTGGGACGAGAACTTGCCGTATGTTTTGTTTGCTGCTAGGGAGGGGTTGCAAAGTTCACTGGGTTGCTCTCCTTTTGAGTTAGTCTTTGGCCATAAAGTTCGTGGACCCTTGCAAATGTTACAGGAGAATCTGTTAGGGAACGTAACGTTAACCGAAGGTTCGGCTTTCTTTGCGCAACACCACCAGAGACTCAAGGACTGCAAGGCTGCGGCACTAAAGTATCTTGGGAAGGCCCAAGAAAATATGAAAGAACGGAACGATGCCAAGGCTAAGTTGCGGGTATTTCAGCCCGGTGACCCTGTCCTGGTACTAAAGCCTCGACTGGGGAGCACTATGTCCCACAAGTACGAGGGCCCCTACATTGTGACAGAGAAGACTGGGGACCTCACGTACAAAGTGAGACACTCTGATAAGCGTAAACAGGTAATGCTCGTACACGTGAATCGGCTGAAGAAGTTCCAGGGCCCCAGGCCCATTGCACTAACCAATGTTTCCATTTCCAGTGAGGGAGGGGATGATTGTTCTGGGGACCCAACTAATCTCATTCTCAATAATTCTAGTTCTGTGAATGCTGTGGAGGAGGGACTGTCCCATTTGCAGATGTCCCAACGTGACGAGGTGCAGTCGTTGCTTGACGAATTCTCCAGTCTGTTCGGGGAGGTCCCGACCCAGACTGATGCCATTTACCATGATGTCGAGTTGACGGACTACACCCCCATTCGCCTTCAACCCTATCGGATGAGTCCGGAAAAGAAGGCCATCGTCCGTAAGGAGGTCGACTTCTTGCTCCAGCACGGCCTCATCAGGCCGAGCCAGGGCTCTTGGTGCTCGCCCTGCCTTTTGGTCCCCAAACCAGATGGCTCCTGGCGATTATGCACCGATTATCGGCAGCTCAACAAGGCGACCATAGTGGACGCCTATCCGTTGCCACGTCTCGAGGACTGTATCGACGAAATCGGGAACGCCACGTATGTATCCAAGTTCGATCTCTCGAGAGGGTACTATCAAATCCCTCTCACTGAACGTGCTAAACAACTAACGGCGTTTGTGACACCCGAGGGTGTGTTTGAGTATCAAGTGTTACCATTCGGCTTGCGTAATGCCCCTGCCACGTTCCAGAGGCTAATGAACTCTTTGCTCGCTAATGTGCCAAATTGTCGGGCGTATTTAGATGATATTGTGCTCTTTGATATTAATTGGGCTGACCACATAGCTAGGTTACGCCAGTTGTTCACAGTGTTGAAACATGCAAATCTAACCTTAAATGCTAAAAAGTGTCATTTTGGCCAAGGCACAGTGACGTACCTCGGTTATGAAGTGGGCCAAGGAAAAGTGTTACCTCGACAAGACAAAATTAGTGCTATTCTGGACTATCCAGTGCTCAGGTCTAAAAAGGACATTCAACGATTTATCGGTATGTGTGCGTACTACCGACGCTTTTGTCAGAACTTTTCCAGTGTGGCCACTCCTCTCACAGATTTGTTGCGGAAGGCCGTTAAATTTAAGTGGTCATCGGACTGTGCAGAGGCATTTAAAAACTTGAAATTGATCTTAGCTTCCGCCCCAGTGCTTGCTAGTCCAAGGTTCGACCGTCCGTTTAAAATTCAAGTTGACGCGTCTGACTCGGGTGCTGGTGCAGTGTTGTTGCAAACTGGGGATGATAAAGTGGAACACCCAGTATATTATTACTCTGTGAAATTTGACAAGGCGCAGCGCAATTATTCGGTGATAGAAAAAGAGGCGTTGGCGCTAGTGCTAACTTGCAAAAAGTTCGAAGTGTACCTCACAGGTAATATAGTGGAAGTGTACACGGACCATAACCCATTAGTTTTCATGAATCAGATGAAGCAGAAAAATAAACGCATCCTCAGGTGGGCATTGTACCTACAGGACTTTAATCTATCTATTATCCACCTACCGGGCCGGCTCAACGTGATAGCCGACGCTCTGTCCCGCTTGCCTGAGTAACATTCATCTGAGCCGCAGAAAGCCATACCAAATGTCATGCTTTAGTTATTTTTTTTTTAGGTTCTCCTGTGACATTAAATATCCCGTGTCCAATTTATTTACTTCCTTTTTTTTTTTTTGTTTTTTGTGTATGTTTTTTCTTTCAGAGAATTCCCTTGTATTTTTTTTATAGAAATTGTTGTTTGGTTGATTTTCTATTATGTCATGGATGTCCATTTTATTCTGTATACTCTTACAAAAAATATGACTACTATTCTAGTAGTCACATTTTTTTTTCTCTGAAGGGGGGAGGAGTGTTACGACTCTGGGTTCTTTAGAGGGAAACCAGAGGTCAAAATTGAGCTTATTATCGACAATATGGCAGGGCACACATAGAGAGTTGAAGCTGTTTGTATCTTCCCTGCCAGTCGTAAGATTAGTCTTGTCTCTCGAAGAGTATTTAAAGATTGAGCTTGGGATTGATTATTAAATAATAAAATAGGCACCAACTATGTTTACTAATACTGTCTAATCATTTGTAAAGTAAACCTGAGTAAATTTAGTATCGGGCACCGGTATGATTAGTTGAACAGTCTGCCGGCAGCATAGCTTTCGGAGAGGGAGACGGGAGACTCGCGGTCCTTCTCGGCTGACTGGTTGTGGTGAAAGGAAGTGCCTCTCCCTCCTCTTATTTACTTGTTTCTGTATCTTCGTCTGGTTAGTTTTCTTTGCTATTTTTATGGTTATATTGTGGCATACCTATCGTTCTATGTGTAGAGTAGTATACCTGGGGTGTAGTAAGTGTATTTACAAGTTTTTATATTACCTGTTATGCTAACGGGGGTCCCCGTGTACCACGTGGTCCCCTACCCTAAGCTGACTCCAGTGTGTTATAGTAGAGCTTTACCCTAGCTTGTTCCAGTGTAAACCTTGTATCCTGCTTATGTGGACCAAGGCTTTTAACGTAAGATTGTGTGGTAAAGTTAGTATTAAATTGTTATTGGTGTGATTGTGTATGGGGGGTGTTAAGGGGTTAATAAATAAGTAAGTTTGAACAGAGTATCCCTTGTTCCTGTGTGGGAGTACAATAATCTATTCCTAGACTAACCAAGTTTAGCAGCAAGCATTTATTATTGTGGATATTTTACTTTGGGGGCCGGGCCTTTTGTTTCTCCCATATCTTGATACCTCTAGTCTACTTACCCTTACCCCTTAATAGTACCAGTTCCCCATAGCAAGCCCACTATTGTTCGTAACAGTGCACAATAAACTACAGGTCACAGGATAAGTATGGGTTGCACAATAATTTACAGGTCACAGGATGGTATGGGGTGCACAAACAACTGGTAACAGGATGAGTATGGGTTCACGTAATGTAACTGTTCACCTAGCAGTAAGTAGGTACTCAGGAATTAGTCAGCTTGTTGTGGGGTT
Source organism: Procambarus virginalis (assembly GCA_020271785.1). Classification (NCBI taxonomy): domain Eukaryota; kingdom Metazoa; phylum Arthropoda; class Malacostraca; order Decapoda; family Cambaridae; genus Procambarus; species Procambarus virginalis. Next base: position 4,603 of record WNGS01155088.1, read on the forward strand.
GCATCCTAGGCGGGGTCAGTAATTCGACCTTAAGGATGTCCTTGATAAAAGCCTATCGTGTATGAATATACTGTGGCTTCCTGTCCCCCCAAAAATGAATTTTTATAATTATAATATTATGGTTTATAATTAAGTTCTTAAGAGTGATTATGCGTCATAATTAACATACGTCTATCTTTACCTCAACATTTTATAAGTTAATTTCTGTCTGTATATGATGATGATCATATACAATTAAGGTAGCATTGCAACTTTATAGTAAATTGTTAAGTCCAAAATATATCTTGATTCTTATACTCGAGATATTGTTACAATAAACGTTTGAAAACAAAGTTTATATCTGTATTTAAAATATAAAAGATTTTGCGTTTATCAACGCATTTCTCTGAATTACAATTTTTTTCTGAATTGTGAAGCCTGTATTGCCCGCCTGGCAGGACACTGATGCATTGGAAGTTTTCATGTGTCCGGACACCGGCGATGGTGTGGTATTGGCTATTTATTTAACCATATCTTTGCTTTCATTTAAGATATATTTATTTGAAATGTAGTCACATTATCGTCTACATCTGTGTTTATGCTGACATATAGACCTTTTTTGTTATTTTGCACATATGCAAATGAATTACACAATTAATTCACTTGTTTGCAGGCCTTCACACTCCCTGAGATAGCCATCACATAACTAAAAAAGGCATATATCTTCACTTTCACTTCAGTTATATTTATGCTAAAGTATAACATGCAGCTTATATTTCTGTCTTTATTATGACAGAAAACTTCGTTTATTACAATATTTAGATTAAATTAACATTGATCTTCGAAAGATCATAGATCCCATCGATAGGGAGAGCGTCGGCCAAGAAACCTTGTTTAAAATATGAATATCTTTCCTGTCTAATAAGATATAATCTCTGTGATGGATTCACAAAAACTATTTTATCTCTGCCTTTCTAATAACATATACAAATATAAGTTTTATTTGCGAATCTCTATTAACTAAGCAATATATCAGAGAGCGTGTTAGGTTCGGTGTTCTATGAACGAAAAGGACATGAGTAGTTTAAGTAGCGAACGCATACAAACGAATAACGATAGTATCTATATAGCAAAATCATTGTCCTGTGGAGTTGATTTAACTTCCAGACACATTTTTTTAATAAATATTAAATGTTTTGTGGGTATTTATGAAAGATATTATTACAAATACCCATTCTACTTGTTAATATCATTAATTAAATTTGCGACAATTTGAGCAAAGAAGTGCGACGACTGGATCACGGTGTACAGGAGGCTGACATGGCAGCAAACACTGTCCAGGCGACCATATATCTTGGATAAGTCGCTCCACAATTTTGTCGCTTGGACCGTCGACTTCCTATGGCGTCACCTGCTACATATTTACTTCGAATTTCGATATGAAATTACATTATTTCAGAGTGAAAATAGGTTTGATCGTGTTCTACGTGCAGCACCAACATTACAGTAAGTAAATATATCATATTTCTTCATTACTTACGTAATGCTAGGAGGATTTGGGTACATTTGGGTAGATTTGGGTAATTCTAGGACCGTCCGTAGAGGGTCCGTAGAATTACCCAAATCTACCCAAATCTACCCAAATGTACCCAAATCCTCCTAGCATTACGTAAGTAATGAAGAAATATGATATATTTACTTACTGTAATGTTGGTGCTGCACGTAGAACACGATCAACCTATTTTCACTCTGAAATAATGTAATTTCATATCGAAATTCGAAGTAAATATGTAGCAGGTGACGCCATAGGAAGTCGACGGTCCAAGCGACAAAATTGTGGAGCGACTTATCCAAGATATATGGTCGCCTGGAGAGTGTTTGCTGCCATATCAGCCTCCTGTACACAGTGATTCAGTCGTCGCACTTCTTTGCTCAAATTGTCGCAAATTTAATTAATGATATTAACAAGTAGAATGGGTATTTGTAATAATATCTTTCATAAATACCCACAAAACATTTAATATTTATTTAAAAAAATGTGTCTGGAAGTTAAATCAACTCCACAGGACAATAATTTTGTTATATAGATACTAACGTTATTCGTTTGTATGCGTTCGCTACTTAAACTACCCATGTCCTTTTCGTTCATAGAACACCGAACCCTACACGCTCTCTGATATATTGCTTAATTAATAGAGATTCACAAATAAAACTTAGATTTGTATATGTTATCAGAAAGGCAGAGATAAAATAGTTTTTGTGAATCCATCACAGAGATTATATCTTATTAGACAGGAAAGATATTCATATTTTAAACAAGGTTTCTTGGCCGACGCTCTCCCTATCGATGGGATCTATGATCTTTCGAAGATCAATGTTAATTTAATCTAAATATTGTAATAAACGAAGTTTTCTATGTCATAATAAAGATAGAAATATAAGCTGAAGATATATGCATTTTTACAGTTACGTGATGGCTATCTCAGGGAGTGTGAAGGCCTGCAAACAAGTGAATTAATTGTGTAATTCATTTGCATATGTGCAAAGTAACATCAAAGGTCTATATGTCAGCATAAACAAAGATGTAGACGATAATGTGACTACATTTCAAGTAAAATATATCTTAAATGAAAGCCAAGACATGGTTAAATAAATAGCCAATACCACACCATCGTCGGTGTCCGGACACATGAAAACTTCCAATGCATCAGTGTCCTTTTTTTTCCAAAGCTTAAGGGTTTGACATTATTGATAGTGTATGAACTGAATATGGCAAAGTGATCACTAACTAATTCATGAACAATTGATCCTCCGACAGCATTATCAATGAGACCGTGACCAATGACATAATCAAGCCTGCCACCCATGAGGTGTGTGACGTTAGAGGAGTCAAAGTTGAATACGGACATGTTATTATCTCTTAAGTATTTTACAAAGACTCATCAGTGTCCTGCCAGGCGGGCAATACAGGCTTCACAATTCAGAAAAAATAGTAATTAAATACAGATATAAACTTTGTTTTCAAACGTTTATTGTAACAATATCTCGAGTATAAGAATCAAGATATATTTTGGACTTAACAATTTCCTATAAAGTTGCAATGCTACCTTAATTGTATATGATCATCATCATATACAGACAGAAATTAACTTATAAAATGTTGAGGTTAAGATAGACGTATGTTAATTATGACGCATAATCACTCTTCAGAACTTAATTATAAACCATAATATTATAATTATAATAATTCATTTTAGGGGAACTGGAAGCCACAGTATATTCATACACGATAGGCTTTTATCAAGGTCATCCTTAAGGTCGAATTACTGACCCCGCCTAGGATGCAACCCAAACAAGCTGACTAACTCCTGAGTACCTACTTACTGCTAGGTGAACAGTTGCATTACGTGAAAGGAAATTTACTCAACCATTTCTGTCCCTTACCTTACCTTACCTTGAGGTGCTTCCGGGGCTTATCGTCCCCGCGGCCCGGTCATCGACCAGGCCTCCTGGTTGCTGGACTGATCAACCAGGCTGTTGGACGCGGCTGCTCGCAGCCTGACGTATGAGTCACAGCCTGGTTGATCAGGTATCCTTTGGAGGTGCTTATCCAGTTCTCTCTTGAACACTGTGAGGGGTTTGCCAGTTATGTCCCTTATGTGTAGTGGAAGCGTGTTGAACAGTCTCGGGCCTCTGATGTTGATAGAGTTCTCTCTCAGAGTACCAGTTGCACCTCTGCTTTTCAACGGGGGTATTCTGCACATCCTGCCATGTCTTCTGGTCTCATGTGATGTTATTTCTGTGTGCAGGTTTGGGACCAGCCCCTCTAATATTTTCCACGTGTAAATTATTATGTATCTCTCCCGCCTGCGCTCAAGGGAATACAGATTTAGGCTCTTTAGTCGGTCCCAATAGTTTAGATGTTTTACCGAGTGGATTCTAGCAGTAAAGGATCTCTGCACGCTCTCCAGGTCAGCAATTTCACCAGCAGTGAAAGGGGCTGTCATTGTGCAGCAGTACTCCACTCTAGAGAGCACAAGCGTTTTGAAAAGTGTCATCATCGGTATAGCATCTCTAGTGTGAAAAGTTCTTGTTATCCAACCTGTCATTTTTCTTGCAGTTGTGACGGCTACTTTATTGTGTTCTTTAAAGGTAAGGTCTTCCGACATGAGTACACCCAGATCCTTTACATTGCCTTTTCGTTCTATGTTATGATTTGCCTGAGTTTTGTACGTGGTTTCCGTTTTTATATTTTCATTTTTTCCATAGCGCATGAGCTGGAACTTGTCTTCGTTAAACACCATATTATTTTCTGTAGCCCATAGAAAGACCTGATCTACATCTGACTGGAGGTTCGCCGTGTCCTCTATGTTGCCTACTCTCATGAAGATCCTAGTGTCATCTGCAAAGGATGATACAGTGCTATAGGTTGTGTTCTTGTCTATGTCCGATATAGGATGAGAAAAAGTACTGGAGCAAGCACAGTACCCTGGGGGACTGAGCTCTTAACGGTTGACGGGTTGGATTTTATTTTGTTGACTATTACACATTGGGTTCTGTTGGTCAGGAAATTGTAGATCCATCTGCCTACTTTTCCGGTAATTCCTTTTGAGCGCATTTTATGGGCAATAACACCATGGTCACATTTATCAAAAGCTTTTGCGAAATCTGTGTAAATTACATCAGCGTTTTGTTTGTCTTCCATAGCATCTAATGCCATATCATAGTGGTCCAGCAACTGCGACAGGCAAGAGCGCCCTGTTCTGAAACCATGTTGTCCGGGGTTATGGAGATGCTGTGATTCCATGTATTTTGTGATCTTACTTCTTAGCACTCTCTCAAAAATTTTTATGATGTGCGATGTTAGTGCTATCGGTCTGTAATTTTTTGCCTCTGCCTTATTTCCTCCTTTATGAAGTGGTGCTATCTCTGCTGTTTTTAGTATATCAGGAATAACGCCAGTATCTAGGCTTTGTCTCCACAGAATGTGAAGGGCCTGCGATAGTGGTTTTTTACAGTTCTTGATGAATATGGAGTTCCAAGAATCCGGGCCTGGTGCGGAGTGCATAGGCATACTGTTTATGGCTTCTTCAAAATCCAGTGGGGATAGGGTGACGTCTGATATATGATTTGATGTTGGTATCATATCCATGAAAAATTCATTTGGGTTATCGATCTTTAGTGCGTTTAATGGCTCGCTGAAGACAGAGTCGTATTGCTTCCTCAGTAGCTCGCTCATTTCTTTGTTGTCATCGGTGAAAGTTCCATCTTCCTTTCGCAGGGGCCCGATACTAGATGTGGTTTTTGATCTTGATTTGCATAGGAGAAAAAAATCCCGCCCAGGATTCGAACACTGAATTCTCGATTGTGCGTCGAGAACGAACAAGACTAATACTGGGACCCCTATACATATGATGATATGTTTTATATTATCAGAAAATCGGAAACAAAATTTATTGTAAATATTGGTCATTAAAGTATTTTGGAAACAGAGGTGTCATTTTTAGTTATCTTAATATAGAGCACGAATATCATACTCATCCTGTGAATGGGAGTTTATTGTGCACCCCATACTCATCCTGTGAATGGTAGTTTATTATTGTGCACCCCATACTCATCCTGTGAGTCCTGTTTACGTGCACCCTATACTCATCTCTGTGCGGTAATTTATTGTGCAACCCATAC
>WNGS01155091.1:0-22629 GCA_020271785.1 Procambarus virginalis
TCTGATGATAACCTTAGATAAGTCTAATTTAGATACAAAGTTGGCATGACCTATAGTATCAACACATTCTTCTAATAAGGTAACGGATAAACATCAACTGTAGTTACCTGGTTGAGTTTTCTATAATCCACTACTAATCTCCACTTATCTTCTGGCTTTGGTACTAATAGGCATGGCGAACTCCAGGAACTCTGACTGGGTCTAATGAACCCATGTCGAAGAAGATAATCAACCTCCTCCTGGATGATACGACGTTTCTCGAGTGTCACTCGATAAGGGTGCAACCGAATTGGAGTCACATTTGTCAGGGTGATATCATGAGTAATGAGAGAAGTTTGAGTGGGGACCTCCCCAAACAAGCTAGAAGACACCTCCAAAAGATCCCGGAACTCTGTTCTCTCCTCCTCCTCCTGCAAATGACTCAACAATTCTTCCCCGGAACTACTGGAATTAGACAAACAAATATTACTATCTTCCTCAGCAACACTCGACTCTTCAGGAATTTCCTCCTCAGCAACACAACAAGCCACAATACTAGGCCCACAATAAGCCTTCAACCGGTTTACATGTACACTCATAGTTTGTCGTTTCTGCTTGGGATGGCAAACCTTGTAAGTAACCTCCCCAAGACGTTTGACTACTTGATACGGTCCTATGAATTTATTAGACACAGACGTACCCATACGAGGCTTCAAGACCATTACCAAATTTCCTGGCTCAAAAACTCTGAGTTTGGCCTTGAACCTCTGGTCATGTTTCTGCTTCATTACCTGTTGTTGTTCACCTAGATGTCGTAAGGCCAACTCCCTCGTTCTGGACAGCTTGCTCTTGACATCCGTCAGGTAACGCTCACTCTGCCTGGCTGTAGCATCATCTAACATTTGCTCATATAACATCTTTAAAGGTCCTCTCACCTGATGTCCGAATACAAGCTCGAATGGAGAACAACCTAGTGCACTGTGCAATCCATTTCTAGCCGCAAATAAAACAAATGGCAGATTCTCATCCCAATGTCTGGGTGAATCTTCCCCAGTCGCCTTCAACATTTTCTTGAGAGTTTGGTGGAACCGCTCGATTCCCCCTTGACTCTGAGGATGGTAAGGACTTGAAAAATTGTGTTTTATACTAAAACTGCTACAGAAATTTTTAAAGGTGGTGGAACAAAAATTACTCCCATTATCAGTTTGAATTACACGGGGCATCCCAAAAAGTGAAAAAAATCGTTCCAACTGCCTGATAATAGTAGAAGCTCTAATATTACGTAAAGCATACGCTTCAGGGAACCTGGTGGTCATACATAAAATAGTGAACATATACATATTTCCGGATTTTGTACGGGGTAAAGGTCCGACATAATCCAGTACCACATGAGTAAATGGCTCCTCTGGCACTACAATAGGGTATAAGGGTGCTCGTGGCACAGTCTGATTAGGCTTACCAACAGTCTGACACACAACACAGTTGTGGCAATATCTGACCACATCTTTTTTAAGTTTCGGCCAATAAAAAAGTTTACAGATCTTATGATACATACTGGTAATACCTTGATGGCCTCCCATCAGGTCATCATGAGCAGCTTGCAATACCTGCTCCCGATACTCTGTTGGCACAACGAGCTGGGTGTTAAACTCACAATCCTCTGATGAGGGAGTTCCTGATGGTCTCCATCGTCTCATCAGACATTGATCCTTGAAATAACAACCCGTACTCTCCTCCAAAGTATCGATGGAGTCGGCTGCTTCTGCATAACACTCAGCTAGACTGGGATCAGTACTCTGTAACTTACGCAAGGTCTGGAACTCTACAACTGGAGCGAGCGGGCAAGGAAGTGGTACCTGGGCCACATCTTCCAGACCATCTGGGTCAGAATAAATTAGGGCTTTGGCACCGGCCTCACTCTCGACATCCACGTGAGCTATAAATGTATCTTCAAGGTCCACCACCACCTCCCTGTCTGAAGGGGTCATGGCCTCGAGAACATCCACCTTGGTAGTAGCAGGACTTACCACATTCTGCTTACCCATGGATCTGGTCACAACACAGGCTGGATAAATGACACCATCATCCTCATCTAGTTGAGCCAGTACTGCATTAGGTTTAGTATACATAAAAGGACAATCGGTCCCACTAAATTTACATTTATCGAAGTCATTACCTACAATTGTATCAATCACAGGAATGGGCAACTGCTCACTGACTGCTACAGTGCACCAACCTGGTGTAATAGAAGAATTCAGGTTAACCTTAATTAATGGTACACGCTGGATGAGCCCTCCAAGTCCCTGCAACAACACTACCTCTCCAGTGTCTTCTGTGCTAACATCAGTAAGAACACGGCGAGAAATTAAAGACTGGGAAGCACCAGTGTCCCTTAACAACTGGACTGGTTTCCAGGTTCCACTAGTACATAATAGGGTTCCCGAATGTAGGTATGGATCAAAATTAGTCATCCACTTGGGCATGACTGAAGCAACATTGGCATTAATGGTTTGCAAACCCCTACTCAATATTAGACCAGTTGGTCTCAACTCTGGGTGCAAAGCATAACATGAATTTACCACATGACCTCTTCTCCTGCAATGCGTGCAATACCTGCTAGTGTTGACCAGACCACACACTAGAAGTTGAAGGGACGACGACGTTTCGGTCCGTCCTGGACCATTCTCAATTTCTTTCATCCTAAACCTGCTTCCAACACTAGTAGCACTGTACTATGCCTTCCCTTCATATCTGAACTCAAAACTTTTACCAATACCTTTCGTCCTCTTGACATTAAACTCGCCTTTCGACAAACTAACACACTTCGTAGCAATCTAGTTCACACTGCTCCTCCTGCTTCTAATGCTGCTGGTGTCTACTCTATTTCCTGTTCTTCTTGTCCTCTCCAATACTTTGGCGAAACTGGCCGTACACTGAATGACAGACTTAAAGAACACAAGAGAAGTGTTAAGTCTGCAGACACTAACAATGCTCTCTTCTGCCATGTGAGGGATTCTAATCATCCCATTGATTGGTCTTCCTCCAAAATAATCTTTCCTGCCTCTACTCTTCACAGACGCCGTCTTGTAGAATCGGCTCTTATACACAATGTACCCAACATGAACTTGAGTCCTGGCTTTGTTGCTGTGGACTCTTCCCTTTCACAGTACATACTCAAATGCTCTAATCTTTCTAACAAACGTGACTTAACATAAGCTTACCCCTTCCATTTATCTTTCTTTCTCTTTCCTTTTCTTTCTCTCTTCTCCCCTTTTTCTGTTCATTGTCTTCTCCTACGCTCCCTTGCTATCCTCTGCTTATTCCTATTACCTTTCCTTCGGTGGTTATAATGGGAGCTGCCTCGTATGGGCCAATAGGCCTTCTGCAGTTCTCATTATTACTACTATTCTCTACACCTTACTTTCCTCCTCACCTCTCTCTTGCCTATTTATTTCCCGTTCTCTACCTCCTCATCACAAGCGACTTGAGAATGGTCCAGGACGGACCGAAACGTCGTCGTCCCTTCAACTTCTAGTGTGTGGTCTGGTCAACATACTTCAGCCACGTTATTGTGACTCTTCGCCTGCACCTGCTAGTGGTCGGAATAGCCGAACCCACTGCAGGCTTATTCACTACATTACTTGAGGTTGACAACCCTGTCGGTTGTTTCTCAGATTTAGGCTTTACAGGAGAAGGGTTAAGGGGAGAAGGTGAATTAGCTGGTCGAGTCTGGAAAACATGTTGTTTATGAGCATAATGATTAGTTTTAACATTGAAATGATTAAGGGTGCTCTAAAAGGCACTTTAGTAAGTAGTTCATGCTCATCAGCTAGCTTGGCTAATTTTATAAGATCATTGGTTTGTTTATTTTCAGCCATAAACAAAGCTAATTTCTCTGGTAGACATCCCATTACTTCCTCAGTTACTATGAGGTCTCTCAAAGTCTCAAACTCTGTAATATTAAGTGCTTTAATCCATCTGTTAAAGTGATTTAATTTTACTCTTACAAAATCAGAAATATTCTGGTCCTGTGCTCTTTTTAAACTTCTGAATTTTATTCTATGTGCCTCTGGGATCTGCTGGTAGGCATTTAAAATACTTTGCTGAACAAATTTAAAATCGAAAGAATTCTCAGCAGGCAATGATGCAAATACCTCTTGAGCTTTACCCTTAAATTGTCCTTGTGTACTGAGCTTATTTTTTCCAGGCACTGGTTCAGGTTCGCATTTCCTAGCTGTTCTTCCCAGTTTATTTCTGTGAAGTCCTGGTTTATTTGCTCCCAGTTTATCTGTTTATTATTGAAGTTGAATTTGCTGAAATCTCCTCCACCGGGAATTTGGACTGGTTTTGAAGGTCTATTCCCCATGGTTGTCATAACTTCAATTAAGTAATGATTACAAATACCTGTTACTCAGATCACAACTTAATTGAAGTTATGACAACCATGGGGAATAGACCTTCAAAACCAGTCCAGATTCCCGGTGGAGGAGATTTCAGCAAATTCAACTTCAATAATAAACAGATAAACTGGGAGCAAATAAACCAGGACTTCACAGAAATAAACTGGGAAGAACAGCTAGGAAATGCGAACCTGAACCAGTGCCTGGAAAAAATAAGCTCAGTAGCACTAGAAATATGTACAAACCGCATCCCCTAAGAAAAAAGAGGAAGAGATGCAGATTGGAACGAGAACGTCGTTCCCTATATAGGCGAAGAAAACGAATCGCGGTACAACTTGAGAGTCGCACCCTATCTCAGGAACGGCGAAGAAGGTTAGGTAGCGAAATAGGAAAAATTGAACTCAAGCTACAAGAATCATACAAAACGCAGGAGAGGGAAAGAGAGCAAAAGGCCATCAGTGAAATAGAGAGAAACCCGAAATATTTTTTCTCCAATGCAAAATCAAGATCAAAAACCACATCTAGTATCGGGCCCCTGCGAAAGGAAGATGGAACTTTCACCGATGACAACAAAGAAATGAGCGAGCTACTGAGGAAGCAATACGACTCTGTCTTCAGCGAGCCATTAAACGCACTAAAGATCGATAACCCAAATGAATTTTTCATGGATATGATACCAACATCAAATCATATATCAGACGTCACCCTATCCCCACTGGATTTTGAAGAAGCCATAAACAGTATGCCTATGCACTCCGCACCAGGCCCGGATTCTTGGAACTCCATATTCATCAAGAACTGTAAAAAACCACTATCGCAGGCCCTTCACATTCTGTGGAGACAAAGCCTAGATACTGGCGTTATTCCTGATATACTAAAAACAGCAGAGATAGCACCACTTCATAAAGGAGGAAATAAGGCAGAGGCAAAAAATTACAGACCGATAGCACTAACATCGCACATCATAAAAGTTTTTGAGAGAGTGCTAAGAAGTAAGATCACAAAATACATGGAATCACAGCATCTCCATAACCCCGGACAACATGGTTTCAGAACAGGGCGCTCTTGCCTGTCGCAGTTGCTGGACCACTATGATATGGCATTAGATGCTATGGAAGACAAACAAAACGCTGATGTAATTTACACAGATTTCGCAAAAGCTTTTGATAAATGTGACCATGGTGTTATTGCCCATAAAATGCGCTCAAAAGGAATTACCGGAAAAGTAGGCAGATGGATCTACAATTTCCTGACCAACAGAACCCAATGTGTAATAGTCAACAAAATAAAATCCAACCCGTCAACCGTTAAGAGCTCAGTCCCCCAGGGTACTGTGCTTGCTCCAGTACTTTTTCTCATCCTCATATCGGACATAGACAAGAGCACAACCTATAGCACTATCATCCTTTGCAGATGACACTTGGATCTTCATGAGAGTAGGCAACATAGAGGACACGGCGAACCTCCAGTCAGATGTAGATCAGGTCTTTCTATGGGCTACAGAAAATAATATGGTGTTTAACGAAGACAAGTTCCAGCTCATGCGCTATGGAAAAAATGAAAATATAAAAACGGAAACCACGTACAAAACTCAGGCAAATCATAACATAGAACGAAAAGGCAATGTAAAGGATCTGGGTGTACTCATGTCGGAAGACCTTACCTTTAAAGAACACAATAAAGTAGCCGTCACAACTGCAAGAAAAATGACAGGTTGGATAACAAGAACTTTTCACACTAGAGATGCTATACCGATGATGACACTTTTCAAAACGCTTGTGCTCTCTAGAGTGGAGTACTGCTGCACAATGACAACCCCTTTCACTGCTGGTGAAATTGCTGACCTGGAGAGCGTGCAGAGGTCCTTTACTGCTAGAATCCACTCGGTAAAACATCTAAACTATTGGGACCGACTTAAGAGCCTAAATCTGTATTCCCTTGAGCGCAGGCGGGAGAGATACATAATAATTTACACGTGGAAAATATTAGAGGGGCTGGTCCCAAACCAGCACACAGAAATAACATCACATGAGACCAGAAGACATGGCAGGATGTGCAGAATACCCCCGTTGAAAAGCAGAGGTGCAACTGGTACTCTGAGAGAGAACTCTATCTACATCAGAGGCCCGAGACTGTTCAACATGCTTCCACTACACATAAGGGACATAACTGGCAAACCCCACACAGTGTTCAAGAGAGAACTGGATAAGCACCTCCAAAGGATACCTGATCAACCAGGCTGTGATTCATACGTCAGGCTGCGAGCAGCCGCGTCCAACAGCCTGGTTGATCAGTCCAGCAACCAGGAGGCCTGGTCGATGACCGGGCCGCGGGGACGATAAGCCCCGGAAGCACCTCAAGGTAAGGTAAGGTATGGTATTTTATCAAATCACCTCATTCTTTGGGGCACACGTGAGGAACACAAATGCGAACAAGCCTGAATGGTCCCCAGGACTATATGCAACTGAAAACTCACACCCCAGAAGTGACTCGAACCATACTGCCAGGAGCACTCTGCACAATTCGAAACCTGATTTGTTGTGAGAATCGAGGATCTACCCGTACTTAGTTGCACCTGCACTAAGCGGAGGTCAACGACCTAGTGGATGTGTCGTCAACCATAAGTTGGCGTCCTGGCGGATTGCTCCCGTCCTTCCTATGGTCTCTAGTGCAAGGTACAAGCTGCTCTTGAGCAGTTCTTTCTGTTTGAGGTCCACCTCCTAGAAAGGTAAACATAGGAAAAATCTCACAATATGCTCTCCTGTGGAAGAAATACACACTCTAGTACAGTACTATTAGTGTGAAGGAGTAGTGTAATAATAATCCTGTGATGTGCTCTCCAGGGGAGGAGATACATTCTCCAGTACAATACTATTTTTGTGAAAGAGTAGTAATACTACTAATCCTGTGATGTGCTCTCCTGTGGAGGAGATGCACGCTCTAGCACAAGACTAATATTGTGAAAGAGTAGTACAATGCCAATCCTGTGATGTGGCGATCCTGTAAGGAAAATAGATTGTGTAGTAAAACTGTAATGCTGTAACAAGAACCGATTTATTTCACTGCCATATATGATAACCACCATTTGTCTTCTGTTCTAAGCTACATAAATTATTCTTTTCATTTTATTATTAATTTAACTCAGCTTTTGGTACCTTACCAGTGCTTGTTAGTGTAGCCATGCCAAGCTTTGTTGTGTGGGTGGGGTAACTACAGCAGGTGTGCCCACCAGCACGCCCACCACCACACTGCGGGCCTGACAGCTGAATAGACAGCGCTCCAGATTCGTTTCCTGAGATTCCAGGTTCGATCCCCGGTGGAGGTAGAAACAAATGGGCAGAGTTTCTTTCACCCTGATGCCCCTGTTATCTAGCAGTAAATATGTACCTGGGAGTTAGACAGCTGCTACGGGCTGCTTCCTGGGGTTTGAAACAAAAAGGACGAATGGTAGAAGACCAGGCCGCAGGGACGCTAAACCTCGAAATCATCTCAAAATGTATGCCACATAGCATAGTGGATAGAGCGTCTGTCTCCCACTTGTGGGGTTGGGGGTTCGAGTCTTACAGTGCCCAGGTAAATGTTTATTAACCACGGTAATATGCTGACAATTTATCTTAAAATAATTTTTTCTGGGGTAATGACTAATAGTAACAGGCGGGGGCATTCTTATTGCGACACTAGAGGTGAAATTTGTTGGACTGTCGCAAGACGAACTACTGCGAAAGCATTTGCCAACGATATTTTCATTAATCAAGATCGAAAGGTAGAGGTTCGAGGGCGATCAGATACCACCCTTGTTCTAACCCTAAACGATGCCAAGTAGCGATCCGCCGGCGTTATTCCCATGACCTGGCGGGCAGCTTCCGGGAAACCAAAGTCTTTGGGTTTCGGGGGGAAGTATGGGTTGCAAATTAATTATTTATATATTTTAGGGGAATCATCCAGCCTCCCTGGTATACTTGTCAGCTGTAGTGTATTAAGAGTTACAGTACTATGGTGTAGCGATAAGTGTAGGAAAATAGGGTTGTTTTTTCATAACGTTATATGACAAAGAGTGCAGGGAAGACGAGACATCACGAGCGTAGCTCTCATCCTGTAATTACACTTGGGTAATTGCTAAGGTAATTACTTACCAAGGCAGAAGATTGCCAGTAACTCAAACCATGCTGAATAAAGAAATCCTTCCTTACACTCTTGCCAAGCAATGACAAATCGTCCAGTAATATCAAAAACCCAAAAATCTTTATTCAATTTTATGTAAATTTAAACTTAATTGGACATATACTCTTGAAATGTTATTATTTATATTTAATGTTTACATAATATTTTTATTGCTCAACAAACTTTTTCTTAAAACTCCATTATATCCACTTGTATTCCCATAGATGGCTTACCATGCTAATGAGGAGGTTGGCGATCTCCTTGAAGAGCGTGACGATGCGGTCTGGCTTGCGGTAGGCGGAGCAACTGACCCAGAGCAGACAGATGCAGTGCATTAGCGGTGGGATGAGAAGGGCAGTGTCCTGGAACTCCCCACCTTCCAGTCCTTCCAGCAGCGGCTTCAGGGGCGTCAGGTGCACCATGATGTCTCGTGACTCCTCAACCGCTGACATAACACAAACACTTATACTGGCTACTTATTATTTCTTCCAGGAATATTTTTATTGCAAATGATAATAAAGAAAATAAATGAAAGCGTGAGCTAATAGCTGCAAACCTTCATCGCCTCATATGAATATATTATTAGTATTTCATTAGGAAAAATTAATTTCGTGTTAGGTTAAACTTATAATAGTAACAGAACGAAGCTGGAATCCATTGTGTTTCAAAGCCTGCATTGGATAGGTAACTTATTCCCCCTCCCCCCTCTCATATCTACATATTCACAGAATAGGTTAATGCGAATCAGTCTAGAAATGCATGATCTTTGAGGGAGTAAAGGTTTGAGAATTAAACACAGAGCATGAAACTGTTGATTGTCAAGCACCTTGTGTTGTGACTTTCCCCTTCTCTTTCAGAAACATTGGACTTTTACATCAAATTAAGTCTGCCAACATCTCTGCAATTTTAAAGAATCTGATATGCTGACCAATTCACTCAGAACGGGTCAAAATTGGAAACAGTTTCCGGCTCAATCCTGTGCTTCAGATGTCAACCTCATCACCCAGTACAGGGTCTTGCCACTCATATGAATGCTTGTCGCAGCTTCAATATCATCAGTCCTCACATAAGCCTGGGCTTCTTTGTCTGCAAATGTAACCGTCACTCGCTTACCCTTGGTACAAATTGATAAAGGTTTGTTATTATTGAGTCTACCTTACCTTGAGGTTAATTTGAGGTGCTTCCGGGGCTTAGCGTCCCCGCGGCCCGGTCATCGACCAGGCCTCCTGGTTACTGGACTGATCAACCAGGCTGTTGGACGCGGCTGCTCGCAGCCTGACGTATGAGTCACAGCCTGGTTGATCAGGTATCCTTTGGAGGTGCTTATCCAGTTCTCTCTTGAACACTGTGAGGGGTTTGCCAGTTATGCCCCTTATGTGTAGCGGGAGCGTGTTGAACAGTCTCGGGCCCCTGATGTTGATGGAGTTCTCTCTCAGAGTACCAGTTGCACCTCTGTTTTCAACGGGGGTATTCTGCACATCCTGCCATGTCTTCTGGTCTCATGTGATGTTATTTCTTTGTGCAGGTTTGGGACCAGCCCCTCAATTATTTTCCATGTGTAAATTATTATTTATCTCTCCCGCCTGCGCTCAAGGGAGTACAGATTTAGGCTCTTTAGTCGGTCCCAGTAGTTTAGATGTTTTACTGAGTGGATTCTAGCAGTAAAGAACCTCTGCACGCTCTCCAGGTCAGCAATTTCTCCAGCTTTGAAAGGGGCTGTCATTGTGCAGCAGTACTCCACTCTAGAGAGCACAAGCGTTTTGAAAAGTATCATCATCGGTATAGCATCTCTAGTGTGAAAAGTTCTTGTTATCCAACCTGTCATTTTTCTTGCAGTTGTGACGGCTACTTTATTGTGTTCTTTAAAGGTAAGGTCTTCCGACATGAGTACACCCAGATCCTTTACATTGCCTTTTCGTTCTATGTTATGATTTGTCTGAGTTTTGTACGTGGTTTCCGTTTTTATATTTCATTTTTCCATAGCGCATGAGTCTAGTTGAAATCCTCATTTAAATTTAGAAAAGCTTCACTATGAAATTTGTGAAGTTCATTGATTATGTACCTCATACCCTTCTTGTGGGGCTGGAAATGGAAAGGGCCACAGCGGTGGGCAATGGACTCTGGAACCGAATTCATTTGGCTAGAGTAAGAAAAAACGTATAAACAAAATTGCTAAAATGTATTTGTGCTTGTTTCCGAATGTGATTGTATGTTCTTTTTCATAAGTCTCAGAATATATAATTGAATGTTAGTTTTAATTCATTTATTAATGCAGCCCCGATTCCCATCTTGCGGGCAATAGTGGAAAGGGCTACAGAGCTGCATAATGGGCGTTAGGGACAGAACCCACACAATTCATTTAGTAAAAGCAAGTTTTCTTAATGAGCCAGTTTACAATGTCACACATCATCAATGGGGCACAAGACTGCATGTGCAATTTATAAATTAAAACAAACTGGCATATGTGGAGAGCTGATATCACAATTTACATGTTTTTTTTTTTCAGGCACACTGCCCCCTCTGTCCAGTGGGCTGCGGCTGGTCAAGTCACAATTGCTACCCCCAACAACTGGTCAGGCCAAGATACAGCCCCATTTAGTGAAATTTGCCATGTCTAATAGCCTGGATGTTGGGGAGCTGAACGCTGACCTGCATGAAGGCTGCTCTGTATCCAGTGTGAATAAGGGAAAATAGAATGAATGAAATTAAATAAAACTGTGGGATGGGATGGAAAGAGAGCAAGATTTTTTTTTCTCTCTCTCTCTCTCTGTGATAGAAAACCTTGTCCCTAATGAAATGGATGTCGACGCTGCTCGGCTCGCAGTCGAAAACTGGCAGAGGCCACAGATTTTGATGCAGCATCCCATGTTAAAACTGTAATGAACACATCTATGCCAACATCTTGGGCTGATAATATTCTGTGTAAGGTATGCTTTAATAATGCGTTGAGTGTCGTACTGCTTCCCTGCAGATATATGGTAACGTGTAGTAGTTGTCTCGTATCTATGAGAAACTGCCCCATTTGCAGATGCACCATTTCGCATGTTTTTCAACCGATTATTTCCTAGGATGACAAAAAAAAAGTATATAGACATATTCATTCATAAAAATATAAAGTGTACAAATGTCAAGTTCTTTTTATTTTTATCAATAAATTGGTATAAATAAGCTCGCATTTCCTTGAACAGTATTTTTTTTTGGGTGGGGGGGCAACAAATACTCAAATGTGTGTTAAATGTGTGTGAAGGGATGAAAATAAACGAATCAGTCATATTGTGCCCAAGAACACATTCTTTCCACAGTTTGCAAAAAAATTGTGCAAACAAAATGGTGAAAAATAAATTTGATTGTTTGCAAATGTTTTTTTTAATTTTGATGTGCTAATTTGCTAAAACAAATTACGAATGCACATTGTCACACATCAACAATGGGGCACGAGACAGACCACGAGTGCAGTTTCTAAAATTAAAAGAAAGTGGCATATGTCGAGAGCTAGTATCACAAGAGGTGCATTTCTGGTGATCAGTAGTGCCTGCCCCCCTACTGGTGTTTTTATGTTTGTGTGGGACACTGGCGAGGCGCTGGCTGGCTGGGTTGCAATTGCTTAGTTACTGCCTAAAATAGTTGGTCGTGGGGGGGGCGAGATAAAGCTTCATTTATTGAAATTTGCTGTGTCCAATCGCTGAGATAAAGAAACTTTTGCGAATTAACACTCAAAGGTTTAAAGATTAAAATCTCTATAATTAGAGGGACACCCAAGACACAGCTTCATTTAGAGAAATATGCTATGTCCATTTGCTTGGACGTTGTGGAACTGAACGAGGGCCTCATTAAAGTTTCTCTGCATTCAGTGCCAATTAGGAAAAATAAAATCTCTCTCTCTTTCGAGTTAGAGAACCTTTTGAAAATTAGTAGTCAAGGGTTTAAAAGATTTTATATCTCTATAACTAAGTAGCCAAATATTAAAAATAACATATATTCTGACTAATTTATCTAAATTATTTTAATAGAAATTCTCTTCGAGCAAAAGTAAAGCTGTCAGCCGAACCTGTTTCATTAAAACATATTTTTCATAAAATATGGCAAGTGTTTATGCAATATTTATTTTAAAACAATTATAATACACAATGAGAGTTCGTTTCAATATGTCACTTTATATAGTAAAATATATAACGTCAATATAAATCTATTTACATTTTTACTTATTATTATTATTTTAAATAAATATAGTTTTTTTGGAGGGGGCAAAATTGTGTATACTTAGTGGGCGCGCACGAGGCTTCAGGAAAATAGTTATCTTCTTGAGGTTATCTTGAGATGATTTCCGGGCTTAGTGTCCCCGTGGCCCGGTCCTCGACCAGGCCTCCACTTCCAGGAAGCAGCCCGTACACACAGCGAGGGTCGTGTACATGGAGCAAGGCCTCCCACAGCCAGGGTCGTGTGCACGGAGAGAGGCCTCCCAGAGCGAGGGGCGTGTGCACAGAGCGAGGCCTTCTCTCACAGCAAGAGTCGTTAGCACAGAGCGAGGCCTACCACAGCGAGGGGCCTTGCTCACGGAGCGAGTCCTTCTCCCACAGCGAGGGTCGTGATCACGGAGCGAATCCTTTTCCTATAGCGAGGGTCGAATGCATGGAGCGAGGCCTTCTCCCACAGCGAGGGTAGTGTTCGCGGGTGCGAGACCTGCAACGGCGAGTGACGTGCACATGGAGGGAATCCTTCTCCCACAGTGAGGGCCATGTTCACCGAGAGACGCCTTCTTCCATAGCGAGGGTCGTGTGTATGGAGCAATGCCTTCCACAGCGATGGTCGTGTGTACTGAGCGAAGCCTCCCACAGCGATGGTCGTGTGCACAGAGTGAAGCCTCCCACAGCGATGGTCGTGTGCACAGAGTGAAGCCTCCCACAGCGATGGTCGTGTGCACAGAGTGAAGCCTCCCACAGCGATGGTCGTGTGCACAGAGTGAAGCCTCCCACAGCGATGGTCGTGCGCACAGAGTGAAGCCGCCCACAGCGATGGTCGTGTGCACAGTGAAGCCTCCCACAGCGATGGTCGTGTGCACAGTGAAGCCTCCCACAGCGATGGTCGTGTGCACAGAGTGAAGCCTCCCACAGCGATGGTCGTGTGCACAGAGTGAAGCCTCCCACAGCGATGGTCGTGTGCACAGAGTGAAGCCTCCCACAGCGATGGTCGTGTGCACAGAGTGAAGCCTCCCACAGCGATGGTCGTGCGCACAGAGTGAAGCCTCCCACAGCGATGGTCGTGTGCACAGAGTGAAGCCTCCCACAGCGATGGTCGTGTGCACAGAGTGAAGCCTCCCACAGCGATGGTCGTGCGCACAGAGTGAAGCCTCCCACAGCGATGGTCGTGTGCACAGAGTGAAGCCTCCCACAGCGATGGTCGTGCACACAGAGTGAAGCCTCCCACAGCGATGGTCGTGCGCACATAGTGAAGCCTCCCACAGCAATGGTCGTGTGCACAGAGTGAAGCCTCCCACAGCGATGGTCGTGCGCACAGAGTGAAGCCTACCACAGCGGTGGTCGTGTGCACAGAGTGAAGCCTCCCACAGCGATGGTCGTGCGCACAGAGTGAAGCCTCCCACAGCGATGGTCGTGCACACAGAGTGAAGCCTCCCACAGCGATGGTCGTGCGCACAGAGTGAAGCCTCCCACAGCGGTGGTCGTGCGCACAGAGTGAAGCCTCCCACAGCGATGGTCGTGCACACAGAGTGAAGCCTCCCACAGCGATGGTCGTGCGCACAGAGTGAAGCCTCCCACAGCGGTGGTCGTGTGCACAGAGTGAAGCCTCCCACAGCGATGGTCGTGCGCACAGAGTGAAGCCTACCACAGCGGTGGTCGTGTGCACAGAGTAAAGCCTCCCACAGCGATGGTCGTGCGCACAGAGTGAAGCCTCCCACAGCGATGGTCGTGCGCACAGAGTGAAGCCTCCCACAGCGATGGTCGTGCGCACAGAGTGAAGCCTCCCACAGCGATGGTCGTGCGCACAGAGTGAAGCCTCCCACAGCGATGGTCGTGTGCACAGAGTGAGGCAGAGGTGGTAAACAGGGACTGGGATATACAGAGGTGGTAAACAGGGACTGGGATATACAGAGGTGGTCAGGGACTGGGATATAATTAGGTGGTAAACAGGGACTGGGATATACAGAGGTGGTAAACAGGGACTGGGATATACAGAGGTGGTAAACAGGGACTGGGATATACAGAGGTGGTAAACAGGGACTGGGATATACAGAGGTGGTAAACAGGGACTGGGATATACAGAGTGGTAAACAGGGACTGGGATATACAGAGGTGGTAAACAGGGACTGGGATATACAGAGTGGTAAACAGGGACTGGGATATACAGAGTGGTAAACAGGGACTGGGATATACAGAGGTGGTAAACAGGGACTGGGATATACAGAGGTGGTAAACAGGGACTGGGATATACAGAGGTGGTAAACAGGGACTGGGATATACAGAAAGCTGGTCCCACACGAGTAACAGTCTCAGGCTCACTTCATCGCCTTACATTGTCATGCGTCTGTACAATTGTTTAAGAAAAGGTGCACTTATTTTGTAATAAAAAGCACTACAGCTAACTTGACATGGTGCTTGTATCAAGCTGTGGAGGTGTTCGCTCTGGAAAATGCCCTTGCATCTTCAATTTTGCATCTTCTCGATTTAGTGGTGAGATTTTGAACTCAGATGAATGTCTTTGGGAGCCTTAACTCAAGGATTAATAGTTCTTGAATCAAACTTTTGCTGATGCAAGCTTTCTGCCTATTTCTGCTGCATCTAGGGATGTAAATTTCTTGGCTGACTTCCTTACTATATTAAACACTTGGCCGTTCTTGGTCACTGATGAGTCAAACTTCATCCCCAAGATGTCAACATTATCACTGAGCACCAAGTTATTGTTATGCATATGTAAGCCTGTCCCGGGTGTAATATCATACTGTCCGGTTATCTTTATATTCCCTCTTTTTTCTGAGAACGACTATGAACAATTGGTAGAGAAATTGAAGCGCTTAAACTAAAACTGCAAGAACAGTATGAAATCCAGAAGAAACAAGGAAATTATAATAGTAATGATAATCAGAGAGTAAACACATTAACGTGACGTGTCAATGAGAAAATCCGTAGGAGCCGTGATGAGGATTCGATGTGATGTGGGTGTTTATACACACACACACACACACGCCCTAGTCAATTAGGCAACGACATAGTCAAAAGGACTCTTTGCACTGTGTTTACTCTCTGTGTATTGGACGAGGAGCGTCAGAGGTAGAACATTCCTGGATGACAGAGGTCAGCAGGCAGTTGTAACACCCTGCTGACCCTTCCTGTAAAACCACCTTGGTCAGCAGGCGGGTTTACAGGATTTTAACTTCAACACATCTAGCAAATGCTAAATCCTCCACTTGGTGATGCTGCAAAAGATCTTCTTACAGAACTGTGTACCCAGAAGAAGGATGTGGAAATTAGACCATTTGCTGTTGGCCACACACTGTGTCGCCTGGTTGCCATAGCTGCCATTGTGATTGTTAGCCAGTAAGTGGCTGAATTGCTAAAACCAATTCAGATTGCATATGTCATCCCCCCAAGATTGAGAAGAAGCCACTCTTGCAGCATGAGCATACATAGTCATCCCACAGCGAGGGTCACTGTGGAACAATTTCATCCTTGATGAAAAGGCGCTGATCAAACTGGAAGTTAATTAAATGCCTTTAACAAGACCAGAAAGAAATGCAGTGCTCTGTGCACCGCAATGCACAGTATTTGCAACCTCTCTACCCAATTATTCTACCGTGATACATTGGTGAAGTAAAACTGCTCTTTGGCGTACATGAAGTCAGATCCAGAGGTGTCCAGCAAGATGATCCTCTTCCTATTCTTTAACACTAAGCACAAAAGAAAAGATCACAAAGTTTGTCCAGCGAGTTATTGTCCCCGGTTAAAAAAATATATTTTCCATTATCTTTTTTTTCTTTGACGATGGAACTAAAGCTGGTTCCCTAGACCCCCTTGGAAGACATCAGAAGAATAAAGAAGATGAAAACCTTCTATCCTGTCCTAAACCCTTCCAAGTGTGAAGTAGTCTCCTCAAACCCAGATATCATAGCTAGAGTAAGATCCGTCTTGCCCGGAGTCCACACCAGCAGAGCAGCACTCTTCAGGAGCCCCCTTCGGGTCTAATGCCATTGTCGAGATACTTCCTTGATAAGATAATTACAGACCTCAGGAAGATGGAAGATAGCACTGGTTACATCGATGCTCATGATGCCTTTTTTCATCTGATTAGATGCCTATCCCTTGCCAGGCTAACCTACTTTCTGAGGTGCGCCCCATTTTACAACAGCCCAAAGGTTGAAGAGTACAACATTCTACTAAAGACCCATTCGAGGAAAAGTTGTCAATCTTTCCTCACTGACTAAGGGGGCATATTGCGACAATATGCTATACATGAAAACTGGTTCGATTTCAAACAAATTTTTTTGACGAGTTGTATATAAAATTGGGTTCAACTGGTCGAAGTATCATCATCGTAGCATAAATAGAAAGGGAGAAAAAATATTGAATTATGAGTCAAAAATTTTCCAAAATGGTCAAAAGTTAACATCAAACAAAAGTGTCAACTGAAATCATGTCTATGACTCAAAGCTATCACAATAGCACATAATAAAGTATTTTAATATTTAGTTTTATGCAAAAAAAAAATAAAAAAAAATAATTTTTTCTCGATTTTTTCTCATATTTTTTATCAGCTGATTTGCAAGAAACGTATACACCTTACAGAACGTAAGTCTATATGTAAGGATTCAAATTCTGGAGGAAATTGGTTGAAGTCAACTTCAACCTCAGGTGGCAGAATCTTTGATCTTATTTATTGTCAAATAACATAAAATTACTTCACAGCTTTCATTATTTTTTTCTCAATTTACATGAAATTTACACCTTATATGTAGAGTTTAAGTCTCTACAAACATTTTAAAACACTTTTTTCCTAAGTTCATTTATTGATTTTATAAATAATTTTAAACATGAAATATTGACATATATTTTTGGGGAACTTTGACTACTTGTATTAGTAAAACTAAACATATTTTGGATAATCATTAAAAAAATCATTATTATATGATAATATTGTTGGAAATAACCAACAGTTCTATACATCATTGTATTTATATAACCAAAGTAGTTACTAAAATTACTAACTTATAAATTTAATCATTATCATGATTTATTCATTGCCAAATTCTTCCTAGTACGTGAGGAACAACAGGCAGCAACATGAATTTTCTCCACATTTAGTTGGATTTGTAACAAGAGTCCAGTTTATCATTTCATTTACTAAAAATAGTTAACTTTGATTTGTAGTATACTATTACTTACTGGAGCTCCCTTATTTAACTAACATTTAAACATTCTAGAGGAAATTACTTGATGCAAATGATTTACTTTAATTTCCTCGATTGGCTGCACAACTTTTAGTAAGCCAATTTATGTTACTAGAACTTCTATTTTATCGTAGAAGAATTTAATGTGATATTAATACTTGCTATTACCTCTTCCTTCCTTAGTCAATTGCAATAAATACATATTCATTTACGCTCGAAAGCCGCGCATGCGCAATAAGGAGCAGGAGGAAGAAGGGAGAGCGTCACTTGACACGTGAACGAGAGCACGGACGCCATTAACAGCGTGTAGCAGAGCTGTTTCGACCTATTTATTTCGCTCCCACGATCAGTTGAGCGGTGCCGCGTTATCTGGCACAACATAGCCGTGTCATAGACTAGTATACGAGCAACTCTAGAGTCAACGTCTTTCAAGCAGCAGCAGGAGGACGAAGAGTTGCTCAAGTCTTCACATCAACGACACGAGGCTCGGCTGCTAAGTTTACCCTTTTTGTTATTATGTGGCCACTTTTAACATTTAGGTTGGCAGTCGTTAGGCCGAATGCAAACCAACAAAATATAGTACGTGTCTTAATTAAATTTGCCATCTAATTATATGATTATCAGTTTATTTCTATGATACAAATTGTTCAGACATTAGCTGATAATTTACTACCGTCATCCTCATGATTTAGGATGTAAATGTAATTACCTATTGTGTAGAAGATTTCTACAATGTAATTGCCTTTCAGTACCAAGGCGACTTCAACCGAGGTGCTAGGCTTCCCCACCGTTCTGTGCAACAATTTACCCTATGCAACACGTCGTCGGTGGAGCGTAGCAACTGATTACTTCTAGATTCACAGCTAAGCTGTCCATTTTCATCAGTAGCAATAACTCCATAGTTACAGTAGTGATCTCCTAAAGAGATCAATGATACTAACCCTTTGATTTACTGATGTTGCTCAACATTTCAGTAGTATATTGAGGTGCATTTACCTCCATCAATATTATATTCTATATTTTTACTCACACATTTAATTTACTCTGGTGAAGAACCAGCACCAGAATAATGCTAGGGATGTATTAATCTTTTAGCATGTAACCCCCCAATTTTGTGTAGTTAATTTGACTCCATTCATATAATCATTACAGTTTTACCAAGATCCATAGGACACTAGTTCCTAAGATCAGTTTTTTCCATTGTCTCTTTGTTTTCCACTTTTTCTCAAAAAGTGGTGGTCCTTCATAGCTATCGAAGTATATATATTTACATTTATTTAATTATTAGTTACTGGGTCTCAGAGCCCAAAACAAGTTATTATTATTGGAGTCAGGTTTTCCCCACAAAATTTTGGTCCACCGAACCGGATGTACCATTAATCATTTATGGTCCAGTATATTCACCCAAATTACTGGCCCCATATAATTAACTATTTACTAACACCAACTAGTGTGTTAACATTATTAGGCTATTTACCAATATATTTCATTATTTACGGCTGTCAGCAGACTGCCCATATTATAGCCTAAAACTCATTTATTATTATCAACATTTCTATTAATACTTATGCATAAAGTAACCTTAGTGTTATACATTTATAAATTTTCACTTGTGTTTCTAAGCACAAACATATATATCCAAACAAAAAATCCCAAAAACATAGCACCATATATCTATATTACTGCACCATTGCATTTATGCCAACCTTTGATGAGGTAGGATATTTAGACTGTAATTGTACTAGTGTTTTTACAAATGCAGCCTAAATCATTTAGTCATTCCTAGGTAGGAATTATTAACGAGTACTGTACTAGACAGTACTGGTGTACATACATATTATTTAGATTGTGCTGACCCTGATTTGGGGTGGGATTACCAAAATTCTTTTGTGCTTTTAACATATTATTCGTGTATTTTTTTTGAGTACTGCCGAATGTTCACTGTTGGATCGAATGGTGATAATTGAGGAGCTAACCGGACGAAATCCAATAGTGGCATTCGAATACTACTCAAAAATATTAGCTATCTATTGTTAGGTAGGCAAATTAACCTCTAAACGAGGTATTATAGTCTATTCAATACATTAGGCTATTATATTAGTATTGAGCTCCATTGAATGAGCCAATATCCCAGTTACATCAGTAACAACTATTTACTATCAGACCAGCCCTTACCCAGCAAGATGGAAACGGCTGACAAAATGAAAAGGACCCTTACCGGTCTAAAAGGTCACTTGACCCGACAGATTACCAAGTGTCAAAATCTGTCACAACAGTCACCTGTTGACTACATTGAATTAGAAGACTTACTTCAAGTTGCTGAAAGCAAATTCGAGCATATTAAACAGCATATGAATCTGTACTTGACAGAACTTTACCAAACCTCAATAGGTGAAACTGAACTTGAGGACATTGTAAATGATTTAGCCCAGTACGAAGATGATGTACAGGCTAAACTTCAACCCTTCAAAAGGCAAATTGCTAAAAACAAATTAATAACAGCCTCTACTGCACATCCAGATCCTGATGTCAAATTACCTCAGATCAATATACCCACATTCTCTGGTAACGAGAATGAGAGTTGGGATGATTTCTGGAGTAAATTCGTGGATGCAGTAGACTCTAAAACTAACATCCCTCAAACAACTAAGTTCACTTATTTACAAGGCTTGTTACGGAATGAAGCCTTGAAGGTAATATCTAACATAACACTGACCAGTGATGGTTACGACCTAGCTGTTCAATTGCTTAAGAGCAACTACGATAACAAGGAAAGAACTGTTACTATCTTAGTCCAAAAATTGCTGGATTTACCATCTGCTAATAATTCTACAGATTCTCTCCAAACTTTCAGACTAGAGCTAGAGTCTTTACTCAAGGCCTTAAGCCTTAAAGTCCAAATTCAGACTGCTGAATGGATGACAAAGGTAGTTGTAAGGCGCAAATTACCGAGAGAGACTTTAGATAAATTGTGTACTATGTACAATAAAACCTCTCTGTCCATGAATGAAATTACAGAAGGTTTACATACCCTAGTCGAAAGACAAAGAGCCAACCAAGATGGGAAGAGTGTTTCAAACTTCTCTACTAACTCTCATCATAAACCCCAACGTACTGCAACTACTGTAGTAAAACCAGATCTCAATAAATCATCTCCGAAATGGAAATCTGGAAATGTAGGTACATACACAGTGAACCCTATAAACCCCGTAGTGAGCACCACTCCTACGACTTCTCCTACAGTGAAGAAGTGTTTGTTCTGCAATAATGAACATCTTACTTATAAGTGTAGTACTTATCCAGACCATAACACCCGAATTCATCGTTTGCAAGAATTACACAGATGCACAAGGTGCACGGGTCCTCATGACCCCAATAGCTGTACTGTCTCCTTACGTATGTGCAACAAGTGCCACAAGGGTAGACACCATTATTCCTTGTGTGGTAGTGATCAATCAAGATCAACCAATCCTCATAAGAAGACTACAAATTCTACTTCTGTACAGTATTGTAAAGTGCATCAAGACATAAGTGTACTTGCAACAGAGTCGACTAACACAACTACGTTACCAACAGCTCAATTAAAATTAATCAATAAGGGTTCTAGGATTTCCACTCGTGGTCTCTTTGACCAAGGTTCGCAGAAAACCTTTATTTCTCAACAGCTAGTTGATCAGTTGAAACTGAAGCCAATTGCTCGAGTGAATTTGAATATCTCTGGATTCCTAACCAACAGTGGACCTCGAGACTACCAGGTTGTTAAAGTCTTGGTACGTTTAGGAGGCTGCACCAGCCCAATTCAAGCCATAGTCGTTGACAAGATCCCCTCAGATTTACATGTTACAGGTCTTGCTCAAACAGTCAAATTTCTCAAACGCAGCGGTATTAGGCTAGCAGATCATAAAATAAGTACAGACTGTCTCAACGATGTAGGTATTCTTATTGGAGCTGACTTTTATTATAGATTTATTACTGGATGCACCAGGCAACGAGGTGTAAACTTGTTGCTGTCAGCTGGGGGTAAACTACTCACAGGACCGGTGTTGATCCAACAACATTCTAAATCTACTAGTAATCAACCAACTAATTCAATAGTTGCATGACTAGGCCTAGAGCAGTCACCACTACATGTCAGAGACGAAACCGAGGATGATGAGTCCAATCCCCCTGTTCATAAATTATGGGATTTGGACACCTTAGGCATAGTCCCTGATCAACCCAGTCCAGATGACACATGGACGTATCAACAATATCTTGATACTGTGATTTTCCAAGATAATCAATATTGGGTGAGACTCCCATGGAAGCTGAACCACCCACAGCTTCCAGTAAATTATTTCATGGCCTCAACCCAATTAAATTCTCAATTAGCTAGGCTACGGAAGCAACCAGATAAATTGCAACTGTATCATGCTTTAATACAGCAACAACTTGCTAACAAATTTATAGAAGTTGTTGAAGAAGACAACCATAAACAGGCCATTATTTGCCACATCATGCTGTCCTGAAAGATCAGTTACAACACCAATCAGGATTGTATTTAATTGTAGTGCCAAATTAAAGGCAGACAGCGTGTCACTAAATGATTGTCTACAAACTGGACCTAGCCTAACCCAAAGACTACAAGATGTCTTATTACGATTTCGCTCTGGTGTTTTCGCCTATACGGCCGACATTAGTAAGGCCTTTTTA
>WNGS01155091.1:28024-73397 GCA_020271785.1 Procambarus virginalis
TTACACAGTATATAATGTGTGGCTTCTCTCTACATGTGCACGTATCCCATGTTTCTCTAAGTTTCATTTATTGATTTATAATAGCAATAAACATGCCATATTGCATAATTTTGGGGGGGAACTTTGAACATTTGTATTAGGAAAACTAAAGATGTTTTGGAAATTCTTTTACATCCAATCCTTTATTATATGCCAATGTGTCAGAAAGGGTCCCAGAATAATTATATCTGAAACGTGTGTGAAGAAGGTCGAATTAAAAATGTGAAAAAAAACGTTGAAAAAAAAAAAAAAAAAACTCTCTTTCTATTTACGCTGAAGCACTGAAACATGGGACAATTGCAGCCCTTTTCATATACAACTAGTCAAAAAATATTGGTTGACATTGAACAACTTTTCTGCACCCATTGAAACGCCTAATATACTGCATGCATAAACTGGCTTCCTGTCTTCAAGAAAATGACTTATATTATTATTAAATACTTTCGTCTGGCCCTGGGAACATATTGGGTTGGAAGGTTCTTACATATTAGCTTTCTCTCTAGTATTCACTTAGCTGTATTATTTCCTCATCTGAAACTTGCATAGATTCTAATAAAGGTGTTAAACTATCAATGAATTTCCTAAAAAAATGCTAACACGACGCTTATCTTTTAAAAAGATTACATTATTTATTTACTACTAGTTAGTTGACTAATTCGTCTGTAAATTTTCTGGTTTTCTAACTAATCTTTGCTTGATAAATCATGAAATATAATAAAGGTTTAGTGTTTGGTTCCCAACTGTTCTTGGAGAGTTAACACCAATATTATTTTTTATACACGTACTTTTTCTGAGTTAACTTACCTTTGCTTTCTTTAGTTTATTTGTTCTATACTGGATATTTAATATTCGTCATTAGTAATTTATATGGTATTCTTCGTTCCCATATTGCTTCAAGACTTCTTAAGACCATGCTTATATCTCCAGTTGGTACCCCTACGTGGTTTCACCTGGTCTAATTGTTTCAAGACCATGCTCATCTCTCCTGTTTGAGAACTGGTACTGGATCTGGAACTGGTTAAGCACCTCTAACTTCTACTTGTAAGGCAAATTCTGATAACGAGTGAATAGTCTGACTTTCTTTGAGAGAGAACTCTGTAATACGATGTAATATTCACTCTGTAATACGATGAGAAGAACAGAACTATGTAGTCAAAATTAGTGTCAAATATAATTCATTACATGTGTTCCCTTATTGCTGACGTTTCTGGAAATAAATAAAAGAATTTAATTAGGTTTTCTAAGCGTGTTGACATAATGCTGTTCTTTTGAGTACTGTCAGTCCTGACTTCTAGGTCTCTCTTGCAACTGACTTTGTCCATATTTCAATCATTAATCCGGCATTCAATGCCACTGTCATATCCCATGTAAAAGACTTATCATTGATGAGCTGAATCTGTCATTTTGCTACAATGTGCGTTTATTTAAATATATTTTTTGGTTACGTCGAGTTTTCCTTCGAGTTTATTACTTGCCCGACATTCGTGTCATTCGTAAACTTGCTGGGAACACAAATACTACTGTTCTCCATTACCATTTCACCTTTTATGGTGTTAACTCAGCTTCCTATACTACAACTAGGCTCTCATTCCTTCAAGAACATTGTGTCCAGTGCAATGGGTCTCAGGTTTCTGGTCAGCCACTCGTGGGAATGTAATATCAACAACAATATTAACTTGAAGCTAGACGTGTGACACTAGCACACGTCACACTGAGACACTAGCACACGTCACACTGAGACACTAGCACACGTCACACTGAGACACTAGCACACGTCACACAGAGGCACTAGCACACGTCACACTGAGGCACTAGCACACGTCACACTGAGGCACTAGCAAACGTCACACTGAGACAATAGCATACGGTACACTGAGGCACTAGCACACGTCACTCTGCGGCACTAGCACACGTCACACTGATGAACTAGAAAACGTCACAATGAGACACAAGCACATGTCACACTGAGACACTAGCGCAAGTCACATTGAAGCACTAGCAAACGTCACATTGAAACACTAGCACAGGTCAAACTCAAACACTAGCACACGTCACACTGAGACACCAGCAAACGTCATAGTGAGGCACTAGCACATGTCACATTGAGGAACTAGCACACGTCACACTAATAAACTAGGAAAAGTCAAACTGATTCACTACCACACGTCACACTGAGGCACTAGCACACGTCACACTGAGGCACTAGCACACGTCACACTGATGCACTAGCTCACGTCACACTGATGCACAAGCTCACGTCACACTGATGCACTAGCTCACGTCACACTGAGGCACTAGCAAACGTCACACTGAGACACTAGCACACGTCACACTGAGGCACTAGCAAACGTCATCGTGAGACATTATTTGTCAAAATGAAACACTAGCACACGTCACACTGAGACACTATATGTCACACTGAAACACTAGCACACATCGCACTGTGTCACTATATGTCACTGAGACACTTTATGTCACACAGTGTGACACTATATGTCACACTGAGACACTATATGTTACACATAGACACTAGCACATGATACACAGACGCACTAGCACAAGTCACACTGAGGCACTAACCCACGTCACACTGAGGCACCAGCACACGTCACACTGAGGCGATAACAAACGTCATACTGAGACACTAGTACACGTCACACTTAGGCACTAGTATGTGTCACAATGAGGCATTAGCACATGTCATAATGAGACACTAGCACACTTCACACTGAGGCTCTAATACACGT
Organism: Procambarus virginalis; assembly: GCA_020271785.1. Lineage (NCBI taxonomy): Eukaryota > Metazoa > Arthropoda > Malacostraca > Decapoda > Cambaridae > Procambarus > Procambarus virginalis. The sequence goes on from WNGS01155091.1 coordinate 30,811, forward strand.
CACACTGAGGCATTAGCATACGTCACACTGACACACTAGCACATCTCACACTGAGACACTTTATGTTACACTGAGACAATAGCACATGCCACACTGAGATACAGACACATGTCACACTGAGGCACTATCGCACGTCATACTGAGGCACTAGCACACGTCACACTGAAACACTAGGATTTGTCACACTGAGACACACACTAGCACGTCACACTGAAACAATAGCACACGTCACACTTAGGCACTATCACACGTCATACTGAGAAATATGCACACGTCAAACTTAGACACTAGCACACGTCATACTAGGACAGTAGCACACGTAACACTAAGTCACAACCACACGTCTTACTGAGACACTATATGTCTCACTGAGACACTAGCACACGTCACACTGAGACACTATACGTCACACTGTTGCACTGTATATCACCCTGAGACCCTAGCACACGTCAAACTAAGACACTAGCACACGTCACACTGAGATATTGGCACACGTCACACTGAAACACTAGCACACGTCCCATTGAGACACTAGCACACATAACACTAAGTCACAACCACACGTCACACTGAGACACTATGTGTCACATTGAGGCACTGTATAACACACTGAGACCCTAGCGCACGTCACACTAAGGCACTAGCGCACGTCGCACGGAGACACTAGCACACATCACACTGACGCACTAGCAATGTCACAATGAGACACTACCACACGTCACACTGAGGCACTAGCACACGTCACACTATGGCACTAGCACACGTCACACTGAGGCACTAGCAAACGTCACACTGAAACATTAGCACACGTTACACGGAGGCACTAACACATGTCACATTGAGACACTAGCACACGTCACACTGAGGCACTAGCACAGGTTACATTGAGACACTAACACACTTCACACTGAGGCACTCATACACGTCACACTGAGGCACTCATACACGTCACACTGAGGCACCAACATATGTCACAAAGACACACTAGCACTCGTCTCAATGAGACACTATATGTTACACTGAGACAATAGCACACGCCACACAGAGACACTACATGTCATACTGAGGCACTGTATATCACACTGAGACCCTAGCATATGTCACACTGAGAAACTAGCACACATCACACTGAGATAATAGCACACGTCACTGAGACACTAGCAAACGTCACACTGAGGCACTAGCACACGTCATACTGAGACACTAGCACACTTCATACTGAGACACTATATGTCACAATGAGACACTAGCACACATCACACTGAGATACTATATGTCATACTGAAACAATAGCACGTGTCACACTGAGGCTCTAACACACGCCACTGTTATGATCTCAGCCTGCAGGAGAAACGAGTCTTCCCCTTGAGAGTTATTCAGCAAGCCTGACCTAACTGGAAGGTGCAGGAATTATAGAGGCGATAACACAGATGTAAAATAGTTTGTTGAATTTATATAAAAGTTTGAGATTATGGGCAATGAACTAGAAAACAGATAAATGACTTGTTAGGAGATGTGGACAAGTTACTGGAGGCGTGAGGCTCGCTTGTGGAGGGCGATGACCTCACTTGAGGCCAGACATCGCAGGGGAGAAGCCGCGCTTTGACGAGCTCCCGCCAGGAGGGAACCCCTAGTGATATTATCTCCAAGAGAAGAGAAGGTGCAGACGTTCCAGCTGTTGAATCGAGCTGAAGACGTTGCGGTCTCAAGTCCTGGACGGCGAGGAGAGAGTATTAAGCCGCCCAGTGACAGTTTTGTGGGCTGTGACAAGCGCCCTGGTCAGACGTTGTCAGAGGGAGAAGCGCCCTCGACCAGATAATCTGTGGTTTGTCCTTTGGGGAAGAAGTTGCTGAGGACTTCGAAGCCAGCACAGAGGGAGTGGTTGATGAGACTCCAAGGCAGGGAAGGAGAGGACCTCGAGCTATGAGGAGAAGCAGTGAGGAGGAGTGTCACGTGCTTCTGCAGAGGTGGTGAAGTGCCACAGTTATTCGAGGAAACTTTATGGTGCAGCAGCCAGGAGAGCTGTGGATGATCCTAATAGGAGTAGGGAAGCACCATAGTTGTTCAAGGAATCTTCATGGTAGCAGCCTGGAGGAGCTGCAGAGGATCCTGGTGTTTAAGCCCTGAGGAACCTGAAGTTGTCAGGGTAGTGAAATAGTTCTAAATGATCACTTGTATGGAGGTGAGAGTGTTTGACATTAGCGTGAACGACGCAGTGAGAGGTGAGTGATCGTTTGCCATTTATGTGCCAAGAAGTGTATATTGAAGTTTTGAGTTACAGACGTAGGCAGGAGTACCTACAGATATATATGTATTCTAAGACTGATAGAATGGTCGATTGATTCGTTGTGTGGCACGGATCATTTATACTGATATATATAATATATATATATATATATATATATATATATATATATATATATATATATATATATATATATATGTTATTGCATTCAAATGCTGATTTGCCTTATATGTGTTTATAGGTATATATATATGTATACATTCTCTTGATGGTAGTGTAACATTATATTGTGAGACTTAATCTACTTGAGGAGGTTGATAATATTAGGTAATACCAAGAGATAGGATACCACTTAGCAAGCTGAGGATAGAGTTCTGATGGTGTTGGAGTGCAACCTGATTATAATAGTACAGAGTATAGGATTCATCATTATTATTATATGTATGCATGTATTGTTATGTACTTCGTCCAGTAAATGTACCCAAATTTGCTGGTGTTTGCACTTGTCCCAGTGAGGCTTCCCAGGAAATAGTAAAGAAGGAGAGAGACAGCAAGAAACAGGAACCACTGCTGTGGACAGGGTAAGACAGAAGTCTAGTAAGATAAAGGGGATTGAGGAGGTCATATTCCATAAGGAGAGAGTGGGGAGTCACAGCGGCTCGAGTGGGTGTGTGCACGTGACAACAAGGCTGCGTGTTGGAGCCGCATCCCCTAAACGTGTGAAGTTGAGCCCCTCTCCAAGAGTCAGAAGTGCCTAGTGTGATCTCCTAGGGAAATATGAGCATTTGTCGAGTTGTGGGTTGGGTGGTCCATCAGCGGTAACACCACCCAAATCCACCACCGCAACATCACACTGAGATACAAACACACGTCTCACTGAGGCACTATCACACGTCACACTGAGATACAAGCACACGTCGCACATAGGCACTATCACACGTCACACTGAGAAATTTGCACACGTCACACTGAGACACTAGCAAACGTCACACTGAGACACTAGCACACGTCACACTGAGGCACTAGCACACATCACACTGAGGCACTAGCACATGTCACAATGAGACATAGCACACGTCACACTGAGACACTAGCACACGTCACACTGAGACACTAGCACACGTCACACTGAGGCACTAGCACATGTCACAATGAGACATAGCACACGTCACACTGAGATACTAGCACACGTCACACTGTGGCACTAGCACTCGTCACATTGAGACACTAGCACACGTCACACTGAAACACTAGGATTTGTCACACTGAGACACACACTAGCACGTCACACTGAAACAATAGCACACGTCACACTTAGGCACTATCACACGTCATACTGAGAAATATGCACACGTCAAACTTAGACACTAGCACACGTCATACTAGGACACTAGCACACGTAACACTAAGTCACAACCACACGTCATACTGAGACACTATATGTCTCACTGAGACACTAGCACACGTCACACTGAGACACTATACGTCACACTGTTGCACTGTATATCACACTGAAACCCTAGCACACGTCAAACTAAGACACTAGCACACGTCACACTGAGATATTGGCACACGTCACACTGAAACACTAGCACACGTCCCATTGAGACACTAGCACACATAACACTAAGTCACAACCACACGTCACACTGAGACACTATGTGTCACATTGAAGCACTGTATAACACACTGAGACCCTAGCGCACGTCACACTAAGGCACTAGCACACGTCGCACGGAGACACTAGCACACATCACACTGACGCACTAGCAATGTCACAATGAGACACTACCACACGTCACACTGAGGCACTAGCACACGTCACACTATTGCACTAGCAAACGTCACACTGAAACATTAGCACACGTTACACGGAGGCACTAACACATGTCAAATTGAGACACTAGCACACGTCACACTGAGGCACTAGCACAGGTCACATTGAGACACTAACACACTTCACACTGAGGCACTCATACACGTCACACTGAGGCACTCATACACGTCACACTGAGGCACCAACATATGTCACAAAGACACACTAGCACTCGTCTCAATGAGACACTATATGTTACACTGAGACAATAGCACACGCCACACAGAGACACTACATGTCATACTGAGGCACTGTATATCACACTGAGACCCTAGCATATGTCACACTGAGAAACTAGCACACATCACACTGAGATAATAGCACACGTCACTGAGACACTAGCAAACGTCACACTGAGGCACTAGCACACGTCATACTGAGACACTAGCACACTTCATACTGAGACACTATATGTCACAATGAGACACTAGCACACGTCACACTGAGATACTATCACACGTCACACTGTGGCACTAGCACTCGTCACATTGAGACACTAGCACACGTCATACTGAGGCAAGAGCAAACGTCACACTCAGACACTAGTACATGTCACACAGACGCACGAGCACATGTCATAATGAGACACTAGCACACGTCATACTGAGGTACTAGCACACGTCACACTGAAATAATAGTACACGTCATACTGGGACACTAGAACATATCATACTGAAACACTAACACAAGACACACTGATACATTAGCACACGTCACACTGAGACAGTAGCACACGTCATAACGGGACACTAGCACACGTCACACTGAGATACTAGCACACGTCACACTGAGACACTAGCACACGTCACACTGAGCCAATAGAAAATGTAACACTGAGGCACAACCATACGTCATACTGAGACACTATATGTCACAAGGAGAATATAGTACACGTCACACTGAGACACTATTTGTCACACTGAGACATTATATGTCACACTGAGGTACTGAATGTCACTCTGAGACACTATCACACGTCACACTCAGACACTAGCACACGTCACATTCAGACACTAGCACACGTCATACTAGGACACTAGTACACGTCACGCTGACATAATAGCACACGTCACACTGAAACAATAGAACACGTCCCACTGAGACACTAGCACGCGTAACACTGAGACACTATATGTCACACTGAGGCACTGTATATCACACTGAGACCTTAGCACACGTCACACTGAGATACTAGCACACGTCACAATGAGACACTAGCAAACGTCACACTGAAACATTAGCATACGTTTCACTGAAGCACTAACAAGTGTCACGTTGAGACACTAGCACACGTCACACTGAGGCACTAGCACACGTCATACTGAGACACTATATGTCACAAGGAGACAATAGCACACGCCACACTGAGACACTACATGTCACACTGAGACACTAGCATGCGTCACACTGACACACTAGCACACATCTCACTGAGATACTCAACTATGTTACACATAAGACTCTAGCTCATGTTACAAAGACGCACTAGCAAACGTCACACTGAGGCACTACACACGTCACACTGAGGCACTACACACGTCACACTGATGCATTAGCAAACGTCACACTGAGACACTAGCACACTTTACACTGAGGCACTAATACACGTCACACTGAGGCACTAGCATGCGCCACACTGACACACTAGCACACGTCACACTGAGACACTATATGTTACACTGAGACAAGAGCACAAGCCTCACTGAGACACAGACACACGTGACACTGAGGCACTATCGCACTTCATACTGAGGCACTAGCACACGTCACACTGAAACACTTAGATTTGTCACACTGAGACACAGACACACGTCACACTGAGGCACTATCGCACTTCATACTGAGGCACTAGCACACGTCACACTGAAACACTTAGATTTGTCACACTGAGACACACACTAGCACGTCACACTGAGACACACACTAGCACGTCACACTGAGACAAAAGCACACGTCTCACTTAGGCACTATCACATGTCACACTGAGAAATTTGCACACGTCAAACTGAGACACTAGCACACGCCACACTGAGGCAGCAGCACACGTCACATTAGAGACACTAGCACACGTCACACTGAGACACTAGTACACGTCATACTGGGATTCTAAAACATATCATACTGAAACACTAGCACACGTCACACTGAGACATTAACCCACGTCACACTGAGACACTAGCACATGTCATACTGGGACACTAGCATACGTCACACTGAGACACTGGCACACGTCACACTGAGACACTAGCGTACGTCACACTGAGCCACTAGCTCCCGTCATACTGGGACACTAGCGCACGTCACACTGACATACTAGCACACGTCTCACTGAGACACTAGCACACGTCACACTGAGAAACTATATGTCTCTCTGAGGCACTGTATATCACACTGAGATCCTAGCACACGTCAAACTGAGACACAAGCACACGTCACACTTAGATACTAGCACACGTCACTGTGACACTAGCACACGTCACACTGAGGCACTAGCTCAGGTCATACTGAGACACTATATGTCCCAATGAGACACTAGCACACGTCATACTGAGACACTATATGTCCCAATGAGACACAAGCACATGTTACACTGACGCGCTAGCACATGTCACATTGAGACACTAGCTCAAGTCACACTGAGGCACTAACACACATCACACTGAGAAACTAGCACATGTCACAATGAGACACTAACACACGTCACACTGAAACACTAGTACACGTCATACTGGGACACTAGCACACGTCACACTGAGCCATTAGCACACGTCACACTGAGACACTAGCACACGTCATACTGGGACACTAGCACACGTCTCACTGAGACACTAGCACACGTCACACTGAGACACTATCACACGTCACACTGAGCCACTAGCACACGTAACACTGAGGCACATCCACACGTCATACTGAGACACTATATGTCACACTGAGGTACTGAATGTCATTCTGAGATACACTCACACGTCACACTGAGACACTAGCACACGTCACACTGAGACACTAGCACACGTCATACTGGGGCACTAGCACACGTCTCACTGAGACACTAGCACACGTCACACTGAGACACTAGCACATGTCACACTGAGGCACTAGCAAACGTCACACTGAGACACTAGCACACGTCATACTGAGGCACTAGCACATGTCATATTGAGACACTAGCACACGTCACACTGAGACACTATCCAACGCCACACTGAGGCAATAGCACATGTCACAGTGAGGCACTAGCACACGTCACACTGATGAACTAGCAAACGTCACATTGAGACACTACTAGCACATGTCACACTGAGGCACAATCACACGTCATACTGAGGCACTAACAAACGTCACACTTAGACACTAGCACACGACACACTGAGGCACTAGCACACGTCACACTGATGAACTAGCAAACGTCACATTGAGACACAATCACACGTCATACTGAGGCACTAACAAACGTCACACTTAGACACTAGCACACGACACACTGAGGCACTAACACATGTAACAATGAGACAATAGCACTCGTCACACTTTAGAACTAGCGCACATCACACTTATGCAGTAGCACAAGTCACACGGAGGTACTAGCACAAGTCACACTGAAACATTAGCACATGTCACAATGAGACACTAGCACACGTCACACTGGTTCACTAATACACCTCACACTGGTTCACTGATACACCTCACACTGAGGCACTAACATACGTCACACTGAGACACTATATGTCACACTGAGACACTATATGTCACACTGAGACACTATATGTCACAATGAGACACTATATGTCACACTGAGACACTATATGTCACACTGAGACACTATATGTCACACTGAGACACTATATGTCACACTGAGACACTAGCACACGTCATATAGACAGGAGAGGAAAGTGAGACAGTCTGGTCTGGGAGTCTGGGGAGCGGGAATGGAAATGGTTGCGGCCAGGTGATGCAGTTCTCTCCTAATTGTGCGGTGCTAGTTGTGCTAGTTTAGAGACTCCATCTCATCCATCCCCACCGATCCTAGTTGTTTACTGTTATGCATTTAAACCATCGTATTTTGTGTATACTAAAGACCTCTTAGCAGTGTGTACTTAATAGTTACTAGTCATTCCATTGTACTCACCTATGTGTTCTCAGCTATTCATAGTGAGACATTATGGGGGCTTCTTAGATGTACTGGCGTGCTTGTCTTAGATGAGTTGAGATACCTTAGATATTGTTACCCACACTCTGGTCCCAGTCAAATTCAGTACATCCCGTACTGTGTGCTCTCCCTGAACTGGATACTTGGATCAATGACCCTGCGGCCCGGTCTCTGAGCATACCTCAACCTTTGAGTCAGATGAGTAACGGATGAGGACGTCATCTGAGATCCCTTGTCAGTAGGCTGGATGAGTATTGTATGCGCACTCGTGTAGACACGCACATGGTTCACCTTACTCGCCTATGCCTGCTCTACCTTGACGGCCCCATCCATAGTAGCTGTCTATTTTTTTATTTAAAACAGTTCTATTTTGAACGTAGTAAAGGACTTAATAGTTATTGTTCGCCTATCTTTCCTTCACCCTTTATTGTACGTGTTCCAGTGTACTTACCTATGTGTACTTATCTATACATAGTTAAGCGATCACCCAGTAACTGCTCCCGTTTACCGTTCAGAGATCCCAACGCAAGGTCCCTTATTTCCTGTTTGTACTTCCCGATTCTTATTAAGCTTATAGAGTTCTAGTTTATGTAGTCACCTGTTTGTAGTTATTCCAGTCAAGTCCTAGTCATTACAGGATCTGTTTTTACCCATTTGTGCTCACCTGTCTATCTTATTATTCCTAACTATTCCAACAGCTCTTTTGTGCTTAAGTGTGGGTAAGTGTGCGCAAGTGTTAGTAAAAGTGTGCAAGTGTGTAAGTGTGCGCAAGTGTTCATAAGTGTGCATGTGTGTGAGAGATTGTGCTAGTACAGTATACTCTACACACATTTCAATCCATCCTGCATCAACCTCAAAATTTACTCTTGCGATGTTGAAAATTCTCATCCATTTTAAATTGTAGTACTCATATCGACTGTTAGACTTCGTTCCAATTCCCATACTCTAACTAGCCTATGAATACCTCATCTTAGTCCACAAAACGCCCACCAGATCTCGCTCAGGTATTCTATCCTAATTATGATATTATTTACATATCCCAACTATCACAAAATTCACTCAAAACACTCATTTGACACAAACGCACACAAAATTCACATTCATTCACAGAATACTGATTTACCCTTGACAAACTCACTCAAAAAAACGTACACAAAATGCTATCTCAAACACTTACATGCTTATGCAAATTTTCTCACACAAAAAATCAGTCTTCCACAAAAACATGCAGTCACTGGCACAAAATGCCAATTTCACACCCACAAAAACACTCGGCCAGTCTTGTTTACGAGTAAATCTTCCGTCGGGTATCCTTCTTAATCTTTAATTGTATGTTCTCTGGACCAATATAACTTATGGTGCAGGCATCGAATGATCATTTTCTCTCAGCTCAAATATGTGATAGGTTTCGACTTTCACAAGTTCTCATTTCTTTCCATCGTATTTATCATATTTTTACTAATAATGACATAAATTTAACAATCAATATATCGGCCATACAATCTTTATATGTGCTTTCGTGTTCCCAGAATGTATTCTTATTTCCCAAATTTTGCCATATTTATCAAAAGATCATTATCAATGTAAGATTTCAAACCTTTGGATCTATCTTCAGATAGAATATTTTTCAAATAATTCACTATACTCACTCATAAACGAGTGAGAAAGGCAGTTATTTCCTAACCTAAATGATTATTTGGTGGTTAGGCGGGGATATACTGTTTAAGAACACATGTTGTCTGAGTAAGTGTTCTTTCTATATGAATGAAATATATAAACCTTGACATCAATTACTGCTAAACGATAAAAACTTATGATATACTTTCATTCGTTTTATTGTGTGTTACTAGGTGAGCTTTGAGTATAAGCCCAATATAAACACCTAACAAAAACAAAAATGTCTAACAAAAAATAATGAAGGTGTAGGAAAGACCCAATATATGTGTCAGTGTATTAAAAACAAAATTTTAGTATACAACCTACATCCTTTCTCAAGGTGTTGTATTAAATGTTCAATGTATACGATGAACATTGTATACAGCACGTTGATAAAGGATGTAGGTTACATCCCAAAACTTAATTATAATACACTTACACATATATTCTTTTCTTTTCATTTTGGGTCTTTCCTGCTTCATTCAAGCACTCCAGATCTTCCAGAAGGCATATACTCTGTGAGATTTTTTTCTTTGACAGTTATCAAAAGAATTAACTCCTATTGATGTTACGTTAATCGTAACGACCTCGCAAGAGAGGCAGACCTTAAACAGCAAGAGCTGCCAGTGGCAGATATTTAATCTTAAAGCCTAAGATCATAGGACAGCGGGAGCAAACCGCCAGGCGACACCACACGAGTAACACCTGTCACTTAGGTCGCTGGCTCCTCCTAGTTAACAAACTAATAAAGGGTAGCCGACGGATTCTCACACCAAATTTGTAAATTTGATGTGTGGTGCTGTACAATGGACTCGAGCTTTAGATACAGACTTGATATGAACATAAGCAGGCAAAGCGTTGCAGAACATGAAATGTGGGGCAGTAATATTGGATGGTTTGACGTAAACGACTGTTTTCTAAAACAACAATTTATTCACAAGAACTAGAACTACTACGACAAAGAGTTTACATTACTCTACTGTCACTCCAGTGGCGCATTAAAGAACAGCTATACAACAACCTGATGGACCCACGGTATCCTTATCCCGTCGTCGCTGACTGACTAATGACACTAACTGAACATAGTGGTGCCCACTAGTGACGCAAGCTTGCAATCAATATTGTCACGGCTTCACTGTGAACAAATACTATTATCACAAAACTTGACTGGCGCTCGCTGCTCTCAACGAGGTACCAAGTAACAAGGCGGTTAATCCAAGAATGATAACCACTTATAAAAATCTTACGTTAACATTTGTCTCTCAGGACAATCAACAACAAAAGTCACTCTAATTGAATTTAAACAATTACGTTAACACACACGTGTCTCAACGACACTTAAATGGCAGCAATAACTCGTAAATCAAATAATTACATCAACTTGAAAGTCAAACATTCGATGAGTAATTCCCAATTAATTACTGAAAACAACAGCCTATTAATTCAGACGAGTATTGATAAAGCCTACTGTCTCTCAACTGACAATTCACTTCCGGTCTTACGACAAGATTACCTTAACGAGGGTAGACTACTGTACCACACAGGGTTACAAACACTCCGTGTAAACAACAACATCAACACCTTGTGAATTCACTAAGTGGTGGGTACTAATTCTCCTTAAGAGTCTGGCCCTAGCTTCGGTAGGGGTCGGACGTGTTGGCTGGGCGCTCCGGCTGTTGGTGATGTTTACCAATTTGGCCGGTTGGGGGCAGGTGTGTCTCTGCCTGCCTGTGCTGACGTGGCGTTCACGATGGGGTTCCCCCCTCCCACCTACACTGCGGGCTCAGTCTGTGGGCTTCGAATTTTCTGGCCGGGCTGGGTACCCAGAGATAGCGCTGGTGTGTGAGTTGCTTCATATTCCTGTGATCAACATTTATGGAGTCGAGTTGGTGACGGCACGTCGAGCGATAGTGAAGTTCACAGAGGAATTGGCATATCGCGACTTTCTCCGTCGATGCGAGGGGCAGACATTGCCCCTGCTGGATGGTGCGGGCACTGTATCACTGTCTGATCGGAGTGGTGCCCTCACATACGTCAGTGTGCATGGGGCTCCATTGGAGTTTCCGGAGGGTCTGCTACGGCGGTACTTTGGCCGTTTTGGCGCAGTGGTTAGTGTGCGGGTAAACGTGGTATCTTCCAGCCCACTTAAGGGTGTGAGGACGAACATTCGCACCCTGGGCATGAGGCTCCGGGAGGATATTCCATCCTCTGTGCGTCTTTTGGGTTACAACGTTCGGGTGTTTTACGCCCGCCAGCCACCGGACGTGTTATCGTTGTGGCCTATTGGGCCATCAGGCTGCTGACTGTACTGCGACTGCCGTTGCACCCATGAACCTCTTCAGTGAGGAGGATTTTCCGCAGCTTCCTGTGGAGGAGGGTTCGGTGGATGTGGACGTCTCTTCAGCCGTGGATGTGCCCCCTGTGTCGCTTGGTGCGCCCCCTGTTGTTGTCGCCTCTCCTCCAGAGGTTGTGTCGCCTGGTGATCGTCCTGCTCCGACTAGTATCTCTGGGGTTCTTCAGTCTGCATTCTGCTCGAATCCCCCGCCTTCCGGTTTGTCCTCTGCTGCATCTGACCCTGTCCCTGCACCCTTGCCGTCTGTTCCGGCTGTGCTGGGTGATGGGGTGGATCCGGCGCTTCCTCCTGTGCCTGGCCTGGTGCCCCATGTGGTTGAGGATGCTGCCGTTCTGCGACGTGCATCGGTTTGCCCGGCTTGTATTGCACGTGTCTCTGAGTCTGCCTCCGGGTCGGATGATGTGCGGCTCGAGCCTAAGCGTTCCCGGCGTTCGTCTTCAGCATGGGCAGACGTTGGTGACTTCGACGCTTGTGGATCTGCCGGCGATGGATGGGTGGCTCCGGTTGCGTTACTTACTACGGTGACGGCGGAAGTGCATTTGGCTGAGGATGCCAGTGCCAGTGTTTCGGCCTCCACTTCGGATATGGTGTCTGAGGTTCCTGTTTCTGGTGCGTCGCCTGCATCGGATGGCTCCGGTTCTTCATGGGGGGTGGTTCCCCCTGCTGAGGTTCGTGGTGAGCGGGGTGGCCTGGTGATGCTGTTGAAAAAGGCTGCTCGCTCTGGGGGTTCTGTAACCCCTTCCTCGGTACCCATTTCATCGTTTGCGGTCTCGACGCCGCTTCCGTCTCCGGCCGTCTCTTCAGTGTCTCCTGCGGTCTCGGTGGAGTTACCATCTCGTCGATTGTACCCTGCTCCTGTGCGTACGGCGACGCGGCCGTCTCGGCAGCCCCCGTACGCTTCATTGGTGTCGTCTGCTACCTCGAAGGACGTGGGTTGCGCTCCCCAGACTTGCGTCAGTGAGCTTAAGGAGTGGCCGTTTCCGCCTGATCTGGTGGTTCCCGAGTTTATGAAGGGCCCACGGCGGCAGGGGGATCGTCCCCCTACAGACAGGGAATGTTTGATTTGGGAGGCCTACAAGCGAAGGTATCCTTGGGCTGCGGAGACGTATGGTCTTGTCTCTGAGGAATGTATTCCTCACTCATGATTCCTTTGTGTGTTGTGGGTTGTTTCCATTCATGTGCATGAGTGTGGGGTGCGGGTCGGGTGTGTGTGAGTGGGTGGGGCGGGTTTGTTTCCCGGTTCCTGCGTGCTCCGGTTTGTGGTTGTGGGTTTATTTGTGTGGCTTGTGTGTATGTGTCCGGTTCCTGTGCGGTCCGGGGTTTGGTTAGTGTGTGTGTGTCTGGTTGTGGATGTCATGTTCTTATGTTATGCTTTGTGGTTCTATGTTTTTATGATGCTGTTTGTGCGCTTGTTTGTGTAGTGTTGAGTGCCCTTCAGGCTGTTGGCGTGACCAGGTCTGGGTTTATGCTTTTTGTTGAGTTTTGCCATTGTGCTTTTCCTTTTGTTTGTTGTATGATTGTATTGCTTTCTTGTTATTATTATTTATTATTTTGTTTTTGTGTTGGTGCCTCTCCGTGTGTGTTTGCGGTGCTGGTAGCCTTGTTCTGTATATTTCATGCTTTGGTGTGTTATTTTTGTATTGTCTTCCGCTGTGTTTACATTACTTATTGTATTTTGTTTGTAATTATTGATGTTTTGTAATCGGCCCTTCCGGCTGGCTTTTTTGTGTTTAGTACTTTGTTCCTTAGTTTTGCTCGTTTGTGCTTTGTCATTTTGTTCTGTTTTATGTTGTAACTGTTTCCTTTTATTGTACTTATAAGCATGCTTGCATGTAAAAATAAAAATAAAAAAATAAAAAAAAATTTCCTTAATTAGCTACGAGTGCTTAATCCCTCTGCCAGCAGACAGATCTGATCAGTCCAGCGAATTACAACATCTTAATATGCAGCGCAAATTGACTCCGATTGTGACAGACCGGTCATCCCCTTATGTTAATCAATCAATTAACGACAGCTCGTTAAATCGTTAACACTACGTTAGTCTTCACTTGACAATTCCTCCACTGCGTGAACTTCACTGTGACTGTTGCCGTTACACGTCTCTACGTTTATCACAACGATGTTCATCAAAACAACAATGACCTCGTTAAGTAAATCGTGACCCCCGGTGACGTTAAATGACTAATTCTCACGTAATCCTTCACAGTACACAACGCATTCCTCCAAGGACACAACCTGTCTACAGTTTACACACGGTACAACACGGTACATCACAGTACATCACAATACATCCTTGCCACTCACGGCAAAAATTGTAAATGACTTCCCCCAGTAAATTATCATCCACAATAATTCACAACTTTACCGCAACACAACAGTAAAATAAGCGCTGGCCAATATAATAAAGACTATCAATAACCAAGGGAAACCTCCCTGTTACCACTTTCACTGCTGAAAAGGAAAATCAATACAGTAGAACTACATAGACGGCACATAGAGAGAAAATGGAAAAAATAAAGAGCACTTTACTCCACCACTGAATGTGTCTCTATGTGTTTTCACACACGTCAACCTCACAGTTGGGCTAAACCTCAACTTGATGACGTCAAACAGGGTACACTCACGTCTCCAATTCCCATTCACCTCACTAGGTGGTCGACAGGGACAGAGGACAAACGGAACACAGGGTGCGAACTCAGCTTCAGAGTATTATGACCCAAAAACGGAAACAGTGTACTTACATCAATCTCGCGGGCCCGCACACACACACACACACACACATACTCGTCAACCTCAATCCCCCCCTGCTGCTGCTGCTGGTTAATGTGTACAAAGTGAGGCGTCCTCACTTTGTACACGTGGTCGGTTGGAACACGGGGTCCTAGACCACGGGGATTAGCTCCACACACAGAGACCAGGTGGCGCCGACACGTTGGCTTAAGGCAGCCAGGGGTGCGCGCACAACAGATCACACACAGACACAGCTGGAATGTGGTACCACGCCCATCCACTTGACACGGTACCCTAGGATACAACGGTACCTGGTGTTAATTCCTCGGAATTATGAATTGATGGTTTACCTCAACACTGAAACCTTCTCTCGATTGCCTAGCTGCAGTTCCTTAAAGCATAGTTACAAACAGATAACGGATGGCACCACCAAGAGTCGATACAGCCTCTCTCAGTCCAGTTGCTCTGAGCTGGCGTCTCATGATCACGCGGCTTAGATAACAAAGTTCACACTTAATATCGTTGAATACACCTTCCCGCGACGCCGGATTCTTACGTACGGCACCCGGAAAGATAGCACGACGATGAGCGTGACTTTAGTGACGTTGCAGGTGGTATTTCCCGGTGCTTGGCTTTAGCACGAGAAAGTACGTCCTCCGTTAGCAACGTTTCTGGCAAGAATAATTTTTGGCACCAAGACGGCTCCAGGATGCTATGCGGTACCCCTCAGCCTCTTGTCCAATCACGGTTCAGCATTCCTGAGGCCCAAGCGCCTTGGCCAATGGCGTACCTGCCTCACGACGCTGCCCCTTTTCTCACGAGGTGGACACGTGATGGGAAGGGGGGGGGGGTAGTCTACAGCCGCTAACCTCCCAAACCTCCCTCTCTACACTTGACTTGTACAAAAATTTCCCTGAAATCAACTCCCTCCTGTAATTTCCTTCACGGACCTGATACAGCGATCAGAATGACATCAATGGCTAGCAAATGTCACGGGCTGTCTAACAACACCCAACACGACTGTGTGGAAGTTATATTCAGAAAGTTGAATCATGGTGCACATCACTGGTGCACTATGCAATTTCGTACCTCATCCAGTGCACGAGAGAGCAGGAAAAATCTGTCTCTTGACATACTCATTCCACTCAATGTTTGCTGAGGATGCTAAAATTATGAGAAGGATTAAGACAGATGTGAACAGCTACAGGCTACAGGATGACATGGACAGACTGAAGGAATGGTCGAAAAAGAGGGCTACTAGAGTTTAACTTGAGCAAGTGCAAAGTGATGAAGATAGGCGTAGGGAGCAGAAAGCCAAACACGAGGTAACAGCTTGGAGAAAATTCTTCTGGAGTCAGGAAGAGAGAAAGATCTAAGGGTTGCTATCACACTAAACCTGTCCCCTGAAGCCAACGTCAAAAGGATAAAATAAGCAGCATAGCTAGCCAAACACAAAACGAAGTTAGAAAAAATTCAGAGGTATGCCACCAGTCTAGTCCCGGAGCAAAGAGGTATGAGCTACGAAAAAGATTACTGGAAATAAACCTCACGACATTGGAAGACAGAAGAGTTAGGAAAGACATGATCACTTCAAATAAAATTCTCAGAGGAATTGATAGGGTAGATAAAGATAAACTATTTTGCACGGGTGGTACGCAAACAAGGGGGAGCACAAGTGGAAACTTAGTACCAAAATGAGCCACAGGGACGTTAGAAAGAATTTTTTCAGGGTCAGAGTAGTTAACATATGGAAAGCATTAGGCAATGATGTGGTGGAGGTGGGTTAGATGAAGGACTTCATACACAGTTTCAAATGTAGATATGATAGAGCCCAGTTGGCTCTGGAATCTGTACACCAGATGAAAGGCGAGACCAAAGAGCCAAAGCTCATCCCCCGCAAGCACAACTAGGTAAGTTCAACTAGATGAGGATTCCGGCATTGTACCAAGTTTCTCCAATACATTTTATCCTTTGAAGGGATAAATGCACGTTTCTTAGAATTAGGTACATACAACATAGATTGAGTTTAAACTTCTAAGGCATGTAGGAATATCCCAAACTTGACAAAATACATTAAGTGGTACAGGTTACGACAGGTTTTGGGTTAATGGGAGGATAACGTGAGCCTAAGGGTGTAAGACTTAATAACTTACCTTAAGACATTATCCGTTAAACGTATATGGTATTGAGACTACTGAGAAACCTAGATGTTGTATATAGCTGGATGTAGCTTTTCCTAAAAATAATGTGAAAACGTATGAGGAAATATAAGTTAATGCTGGGTTAGGTGAAGGAGTGTTGGGTTAAGACGTCGGATGAGATTCCTCTTTCAGAAAATATATGGTGAAATACTGACATGAAGGAATGTGTTGGTATGTGAAGGTATGTAGTTATATTTCAACATATATCTACATATAAGTGTGTGTTATATCTCCCTGTTATAATAATGGCAATGCTTTATGAATAAAACATTTTTTACTGTGTCCACATATATATATCAATAACAATTTCATTTTTAAAGTTTTAATAGGTATATAATGAAACCTTCGACAAACCTTGGTGTTCATTTGTAAACACTTTATGTGCCAACAGAATACTGCAATACTTAGAGAAGGAAAGAGAAAAGAACAATCAGGGGAAGCAGCAAGTCATTAGCCTATGACTTATCCTGACCCCTTACACTTTGAAGGAATCAGGATAAGGATTTGGGATGGGACTAGGGAAAGGAATGGTACACAACCACTTGGACTGTCGGGGTGAACGCCGACCTGCATGAAGCGAGACCGTCGCTCTACCGTCCAGCCCAAGTGGCTGGGTAATCAAAGAGAAAAGAAATAAAGATAAAATAAAAGTGAAAAATTTAAAATAATAAAATGATAAGCCAGGTTTCCTTGCCCCTTGCCAGGTCCGCATGATGTCTAACATCTTAGAGGTGACGGAGTCCGCCTACTACCCCGCCTTCGTCAAGATGTGTGCTGATGTCACAATGGGTGAGTTGGAAGTATACATTTGTGAGTATATTCGACAGAATGTAATGAGTCTCTACCTATGTCAAGATGTGTAGAGTTGTAAGTATTCAGTTTTGTGTGTATACATACGTATTCGGCACAGTGTGATGAAGAGTCGAGCGTTAGGTCATGAGTCCCATCTTTAAATAAACGGGTCGGTTAATACAATGAATTGGGGCAATAATGTTTCTTATACATTTGATTGGATAAATGTTTATTACATTAGCTTTACGTATTTATAATTTTAACCTGTTTCTGCAACTCTAACCCCTTTCACTGAAGATCTTCTTTACATCTCTATGAATCAACTGTGTCTAGCTTCTATGTGTGTCCTTCACTTTGCTATTGCCCCTAAGAATAGTAAATACTGTTATCTTATATAATTATTTACTACCACTGGTCAGTGTGATGAGGTCCATCTCCTATGGTCATTCCTCACTGAACTCATTGGAAATTTCTTGTGTATGACCGCTTCTGCTGAAGACATCCAAATTAGTGGAGCCACGATCATAAGGGAAAACTTATTTTTGAAGGCCTTTGTAAAGATTCAATTCTGCGAACAATAAATATAATGATCAAGCTTACTGTCCTTAAAGTTATTAGCTGGCATCGACATATATATACCGAAATATATGTATTTAAACTAAGGGGTATCACCTATGGTACAATTGAGGGGAACCCATAGTCGGAAAAAGGTAATAAAGAGCATTCAGAGAAAGTCTGTCTCTTGACAGACTTTCAATAGAAAAAAACAACAGACAGACTACAATAAGTAAGAGTTTTTGCTTCTCTTAACACCCCTCTTTATTATTATTATTACCTTTATTATACAAGGTTAGACAATTTCATAAGTGATTGGTTACAAAATGTGAACATTAAGAGAAAGTTCGTGTCAGAGAGCTATAAATTTCTTCGAACTCCTTCTGGTGCTGGGCAGGAACTGAGGGTACAATATGCATTTCCCCTCTGAAGTGCCACTCTCAGGCGCTGGGAAATGAAGCTCACTGGTTTAGAAGTCTTTTGTTGTGTTGATGAGCCCGCACCGAGATCCTTGCAAAACGTCATTGCACACACTCTCCATGGACCAAGGGGTCTTGAATGCTATTGGAACAAAGTTGTACTAGTAGTATATTCCCTGTACTTGTTTGGTTTGTCTTTTTTCTCTGAGTGTGGCCATGGCTCTTGCTTGATCAACAGAGAGGGGAATTTCTGTGGCTCCCAAGATAGATATGCAAGCATAGTCTCACATCAGCTGTCTGTCATTTCTCCATTTGGCATAGCGTGAATCCATCCAGTCGACCAGAAAAGGCATAAGAGTTATGGTACATTAGATTATAAGGCCCACTCTTTGCTGGATACTGGGCAGAGGCAAGGTTCCTCATACTGATATTGACTTCGTCGTATCTTGAGAGTCTACCGCCTCCCCCCCCCCCCTCCCTTCCCCGCGCACACCATGTGATCCATATTCATCTGCAACTGCCTTCCTGCACATACACTTAAATATGTATGGGAGTGGGGCAGCAAGGCAGAGGGTGACTGCAATACCGAATTGCTGCAGATGAAGATGTGTGTCTGTTTCAGATCTAGATAATTGCCAAAAGGCCGGGTCCCAATCTACACAGTAAATAACAACGTACTGGAGTGACGATATGGAAGAAAATGCAGAATAGAACCAGTGAAGAGCAGGGGTGCCATAGGCACAATCAGAGAACACTGTATAAACATCAGAGGTCCGCGGTTGTTCAAACACCCTACCAGCAAGCATAAGAATATTGCCGGAACAACCGTGGACATCTTCAAGAGGAAACTAGATTTATTCCTCCAAGGAGTTCCGGACCAGCCGGGCTGTGGTGGGTATGTGGGCCTGCGGGTCGCTCCAAGCAACAGCCTAGTGGACCAAACTCTCACAAGTCAAGCCTGGCCTCGGGCCGGGCTTGGGGAGTAGAAGAACTCCCAGAACCCCATCAACCAGGTATCAGGTAAAAGGAAATCCTCTACTTGGGGTGCCTGCTCAGCTGTGTGGCAAGCACAATCATTGAGAATTTGTTTGCCTCCAGCAAAGCTAAGGTTTCTTTGTCTTCTATGGAGTTGGATTGTTTTGTTAGGTTTCATCAGAGTTGATCTGAGCGTTAGGTCCATCCGGGTACCCCATGTTGATTTTTTTTAACTTTTGACTCCCTAAAATAGAAAACTAACTAGCCATTGGGAAACTGTAGTTTTCTTCTTTGGGTAGTGGACTGTTTCTATTCTGTTTTCCCTAATTGGCTTAGTTTTCAGTAATCCAACAGAAGTGGGGCTGCTTTCATTAACGTGTTGAAATGGAAAAATCTCCACTTATCATTGGTAAATGTATTAAATGCAGCTGTATAAATGCAGCTAGCACTGACACGGTTACAAATTATTTTAGTCTATCCCTTTACTCTGGTATCTTGCCACATATGAACTATTATAAATTATGACATGATTATGTAATGCCATGAATTTATCTCTTGCAAACATATACATTAATATGTCTTTAAGTATTTGGAATATATTAACATTAGTTGAATATTGATTAGCCTAGTTAGAATAATTTATTATAGTGGTAAGTTATTTACTTACTCAGGTGAGTTCGTAAGCTCATGGTTGTAGCCACACCTGCGATATTAATGGGGTTAGTGACACAAAAAATTGGATCCAATTACTATTGTTACAACACCNCAAACCCAAGAAAGACCCCACCAACCTGGCAAATACCGTCCAATTCCCTCTTAGACACAATAGGCAAGTGCTTGAAAAATCGTGTCAAACCGTCTTAACTACTATATGGAGTTAACAAACCTCTTCACTGAAAAACAATTTGGCTTTCGAGCACACAGATCAACCCAACATGCAAAAACATCATCTACGACGCAGTAAGCTCAATTCGCAAGCAAAAACAAGTAGCTTTGATTGCGACGAGGGACGTACACAAGGCCTTCGACAGCCTTTGGCATGATGGTCTGTGTACAAATTAGCAGACTTACCAGCGCAAAACTGGACCCTCCTCAGGCTGGTCAGAAATTTTCTAAAGAATAGGCAAGTTACCCCCAACTTCAAGGCGAAAGAGGCCGCAGCCTTCACCCCAACAGCTGGAGTCCCCCAAGGGTCATGCTTGAGCCCGTTCTCTTCAACATCTTTGTGAACGACCTGCCCCAGCCAGAGTATAGGGACACCATCATCGTGCAATTTGCGGACGACGTAACACATGTAATAACATCAACCCAAGCAGCCAAGCGGCCAAGCATGCAACTGTAACCGCAAGGCAAACGTAGAACTAGCCAGGACTGCTAACTGGGAAAGGAAATGGAGGATCACCACTAACCCAGAAAAGATCCAATTAAGCACTGTCGGATGTATGGCCTTCTCAATCGAAAATGAGGGAGGGATAAGAATCAGGGCGAACCCATAGCCATCTCAAACTCCAACACAGTGCTCGGATACAACTTCAACAGACTACTCAACTCCTCCCAGTTTGTATCCCAGAAGACAGCAATGGCTCGAGGTTCGCTGGCGAGGCTCTTCCGCTTCAAGCAAGCCCCATCCCACATCAAGCTCCACCTGTACAGAATGATTATAAGGCCTAGCCTTGAATACCCTTACGTCCCCCTGAACCTCACCAACAAATCCAACATGCTGAAGATCCAACGGGTACAAAACAAAGCACTTCGCTTTGCGGAGGGCCTGACACTGATGGATAGGGTAAGAACTGACCAAATCCATGAAACGCTCAACATGAAGCCAATGAACATCAGGCTCAGCTACCTGGCCAGAAGACAGCTGTACCGCATGAAGAATATGTATATCCCAGACCCCGAAGATCCCTACGTAGCAGAAAACACCACCAGCGACTACGAGATCCGCGAACCACCACACAGAACCAGAAAATCACTCTCCAACAAAAAGTGATCAGACACATCCACGATGAGGCCTTCCCAAGACCTCAAATACTAAGCGGCCTGCCAGACGACCCTGATGAGTGGCCCATCCCGGACCCGATCTACACCAAATGAAGAATAAAGGAAATAAATAAATAAATAAATGAAATACAAAAAAAAAATAAACAAATAAAACTACTACAAAAAATATAAAACCAAAAAACCATTTGTCGTGATATCAGAAGTGTGACTACCCTGATGTTGTTAAGATTAACCTCCCTCAGCCAACTCCATCGGCTCTAGTGCTTTAGGACACCAACAAGGTCACAAACACTAGCCCCCCCAGCCAATGTACTGACAACCCAACATAACACATACACAAACAAACGACACATACACATATGTCAACCCATGGTGGACAGGCCACCGAACTTTCAATCCTCCTCTTTCTCTACACCCGCATCCTCTTCCTGAATTTCATCTCCCCATCCCTCTACCTCCCCCATCCTTTCCAAGCCCTTTGGATATCAAAGCGAAAGCGAACTGATCGAGATTAAAGGGACCACTGGCCCCTCACAGGGGGGGGGGGGAGCGGCTCCGTCAGCCTGGCTCCACAGTCCTCCAGCCGGCCGGCCAATCA
This sequence comes from Procambarus virginalis, assembly GCA_020271785.1. Taxonomy (NCBI): domain Eukaryota; kingdom Metazoa; phylum Arthropoda; class Malacostraca; order Decapoda; family Cambaridae; genus Procambarus; species Procambarus virginalis. The sequence goes on from WNGS01155091.1 coordinate 53,365, forward strand.
CGCCATTCGCGCTCTTCCCCAGGCAGTAGATGATGTATATGTGCTGTCCCACAGCCTAATCTACTCCTATGACACTAGTAAATGCCAAAACATAATAATAGGCCTATCTTGCCTAACAATCAAGGGAAATAGAGGTTAAAATTATCTACCTTAACAAATCCTGTTCTCAGACGCCTGGCCTCCGGTGGTAACTGGGGCTCCTCCGTTCCTCATGTCGTTCCTTGACGTCCCAGATGAGTCACCAGTCTATAGGCGTCGTGAAGATTCTCGTCATCCCCGTACTCGTTCCCTGAGTGAAGTTCCTGGGCGTTGGCTCGTCCAGTCGTCACTGCACAAATCGTTCCTTCAAGCACTCCTTCACCGAGTCACTCACTCCTGGCTCTGGATGCCTTTTCTCCCTTCTGAGTTCCCAGTGGGCGTGATCCCATCACAACACCTCTGAGTACCTTGGAGTTCCACTGACGGCAAGCCACTCACTACTCCAGCCGTTGTAACTCTCGACTTCTCCAAGACTATCAGCTCACAGTCCTCGGCGCCCTTACACCGCCTGCTGGAACTCGGCTTCCACACATTTCCCTGAAGTACTGCAGTCTTTGGTAGTCACTATAAACTTGTCAGGCTGTGTAAATCCACTGAATGAGGCTCCTAGACCTCGGAACTTGAGAGCTCAACCAACGCACGTCCACTCTCAACGAAGTACTGCAGATCTCTGAGCGTCTGGCGTTGAAACGTTCTGCAAGCGGTGGGCCAGGTCTCCAGGTGACGTCACATACCCAGGGACGGGCTCTGATTGGTCAATCAAGTCATGTGACCTCAGTCAGCCAATCATCGGCCGGCGGGCGCCGCACACAAAATGGTGGATTTGCAGTCAGGGGGTGCCATTTTGTTGTAATTAGGGGTGACTTTTCCCTTTACCACAAACTTATAATACAAATTTCTCCATAAATCGGTAACCATTTCGGTAGCCTCATACCTTAAAAGATTCCCTGCATCTCAGAGAACCTGCGGGTAAGCTGATATGACTCTTAAATCCGGCATATGGGAGAAATAGGAGAGGGCACCGTCAAACTTAATATGCTAAATAAACAAACACACACTCCACACATTCTCATGTGACATGTACATGTACAAAACCTTGTTCTTAAATGTTAATCTTGATCTGAAACATTTCCTTGAATGATGTAATAGAACCTATGAGCACCACTCCAGAAATAAATATCTATTTGATATCCCCAGCGTGAGACAAATCTGTGCAAACACTCCTTGCAAATAAAAGGGCCAGTCTTCGGAACTCAGTCCCTGATGAATTAAAAAAAATGTCCATCCCATGCCCGGTTCAAAAATAAAATAAAAAAGTACCTAATCTCATCCTCTTAGTTTCCTACCTTGTGCTTCAAACTCACGCTGTATCATGTACTACCCACTGCCCCAATATTAGTACTTAGGACATATATTCTTACCAGTGTAATCATCTCTATCAACTTATGTTGTAGCTATGTGTTGATATAAAACCTTGCTACAATGTACCCATTCACCTTACCTGATATGTTAGATTATGGAACTTCCTGAAATGCATGCGTGTGAGTGGTCTTGCATGAATGTAAAAACTACCTTTCCTATGTAATCTTACCAACCTATTGTACTTTCTTTCAAATTAGTTATTATTATTATTATCTGCGTTTCCAGTTTCCATCTATGACTCTTCGTTCTGTTTTTCTAGCTTTGAACAACGCTGTTTGGTCTACTTTGTTAATTTCTCTTAGAATCTTCTATGTTATTACGGCTCTCTTATCTCTCTTTTCCTCAGTGTGGTAAGGTCCAGTTCTCTCAATCTTTTCTCATAGATCAATCTTATCAGCTAAGAATGAGTCTCGTTACATATTTTAGGACCTTTTCTAGATTATAGAATGAGTCTCGTTGAAAATCTTCGGACCTTTCCTAGATTATCCTTGTATTTTTTCAATTAAGGGTTCCTTGATGGGGTTGCATATTGAAGAATGGGTCTTGCTTTCCCTGAGTATATGCCCAGGAAGCCCCTTCGTCCTTGTTTCAGAAGGATACGTGGTTGTTGGCCAGTATGCCATATGCTGCTGTTGTTATTCTACTAATGGGGGCTTCTGACATCAGATTTGGGGTTGTGTCCACTCCCAGGTTTTTCTCCTTTTTTGACTGAAGAATTGCTCTTCCCTTCATGCTATACTGCTGTGCTGGCCTTCGCACCTCTGTTCTAATCCTCAACATTAACTTTACATTTGGCTGGGTTAAACTCTATCAGTCATAAGGCAATGAAGAAATTAACACATGTTCAATAATGTGAAAACTTATAACCATGAAGGGAAAATGAACAAAGAAATATTTTGAGAGCATTCGTGTTAATCAACCCTTGTCCATATTTTTTATATATCATTATTTACCTGAGAATGAAGTTGAAATATTAACTCCCCAAAGTTAATTTTTCAGTGTTACTATGGCATGACACTAAGCTATGTATTTTATGGACCATGTCAATATTTTTTAAGTGCAGAATAGAAGTGAATACAATCTAGCCGGTGCACCCGAGGATGTAAACAATTATATATTCCGTTTCAAGTTACAAATCATTCTCTTACTGTTACATATTTTGCCAAATTTAAGCTATAAGTCTGTAGGACTGTTCAGATTAACCACAACTGGGCTGTGGTCCCTACTGTAGTGTAGATTGCAAAACCAATCTCCGTGGCACAGTGGTAACACACTCGCCCCGCACTTCACGAGCATTTTGGCCTTGGTTCGTATCCTTGCCGGGGAGGATTAACTTGGCGCCAATCCTAAACTGTACGCCTCTGTTCCTCAAGCAGTGAATGGGTACCTGGTTGATATGGCGGCTCGTATTCCGGGGAAAATAAGGATTAAGGACCCGACCGAAACGCCATGCTAGTTGCTTTACTAGAATGTAAGAACTCTTGAATATAAATACAAAACTCAAATGATCTGTATAGTTCAGTCATGAATAAATGTTCTGAATATAAATGTAAATTACTATTTACGTTATTTAAGACTTTTCTATGTAAGATAACCTAAACCTTTATGTTGGTCTGAACTATTTTTCTCTATAATAATGTCAGAACTATTGTTCTGTATGTCATAGTCAGAACTATACTTCTGTATGACATAGTCAGAATCATTCGTCTGCATGACAAAATAAATCTTCTGTATGAGAAAGAACTATTCATCTGTATGGCATAGTCAGAACTATTTTTCTGAATGATATAGTAAGAACTATTCTATTTTATGACATATAACTATTAATCTCTATGATATAGTCTGAATTATTTTTCAGTATCACATAGTCAGAAGTATTCTCATAAATGACATTGTCAAAAACCTTCTGCATGGCAAAGAACTGTTCTTATCTATGACATAGAATCATTAAACTGAATGATTTGGAACAGAACTATTTGTTGTATGACTAGAACTATTCTGTTATATAACATAGTCATAATTCTTCTGTGTATGATTTAGAACTATTCGTTTGTGACTTATAACTATTATTCTATATAACATACTCAAAACTTTTTTTCTCTATAACATAGTCAGAACTATTCTTATGTTTGACATTCTCAGAATTTTTCTTCTGTATGACATACTATTTTTTTTATTCTGTTTGACATAAAATTGTTTCTGAATGGCAGAACCATTCTTCTATAACACATAATCAGATCTGTTATTCTTTACAGTATAGAGAGAACTGTTATTCTGTACTGCATAGTGAGAACTATTCATCTGAATAACATTAAACTATGCTTCTATAATACACAGTCAGAACTATTCTTCTGTATGAAATAGTCTGGATTATTCTTCTGTATTACAGTCAGAATTATTCTTCTGTATTACAGTCAGAATTATTCTTCTGTATTACAGTCAGAATTATTCTTCTGTATTACAGTCAGAATTATTTTTCTGTATGTCATAGTCAGAGCTCTTCTCTATGACAAAGTCAAAACTTATTATTTTCTATGACACAAAATTTTTATTCTGCATGAACTAGTGGGGGGGGGGGGTCTCTTATTCTGTAGGAGGAAATGTAGATATTTATCTCTCAGAATGTTTGGCAATATGTTTATTGTCTGTGATGTGTGTATATGTATGTATTAACACGATGTACTGAACGGGGTGAGAATAGCTTGAGCTACCTCATCCCTTTTGTGTGTATTTTACCTCAATAAACTTATTTCAATTTCTTATTCTGTATGGCATAGTCTTAATTATTATTCTCTATGTAATAGAACTATTTTCAGCATGAAATAGTCAAATCTATTCGTCTGTTTGGTATAGAACTATTATTCTGCAGGACATAGTCAGAACTATTATTCTGTATGACAGAGAAATATTCATCTCAATTACAGAAATATTCTTCTGTTTGATATAGATTTTTTCTGTGTGATATCATCAGAACTATTCTTCTCTTTGACATAGTCTTGACTATTTTTCTGTATGACTTAGAACTATTCTTCTGTATGACATAGTCATAGTTATTCTTCTGTATGACATTTTGTTACATACATTCTTATGTATGAATAATCAGAATTTTTCTTCTTTATGACTTAGAGCTATTCTTCTGAATGAAATAGTCAGAACTATTTTTCTGTATGAAATAGAACTGTTCTCTTGTAAGACAGTCAGAATTATTCTTCTGTATGCCAGAACATTCTTCTGTATGCCAGAACATTCTTCTGTATGCCAGAACATTCTTCTGTATGACATAGTGAGAATTCTTCTTCTGTATTACGTTTTCAGAATTTGTTTTTCTATGAAACAAAAATATTCGTTTGTATAAAAGAGTGAGAGGAATGTTCTTCTGTATGGCATAGTCAGAACTATTCTTTTACATCTCACAGAACTGTTGTGTATAACATTGTCAGAACCATTCTTCTGTATGGCAGAGTCAGGACTGTTGTTCTGTATGACATAGAAATATTATTCTGATTGACATTGAAATATTATTCTGTACGACATAGACCTGTACTTCATTATAACATGATCAGAACTATTTCCTTGTATTACATTGTCAGAACTATTCTTCTACATGACATAGTCAGAAATATTATTCTGTATGACATAGAATTGTTCTTTTGATTGACAGAACTATTCTTTAACATGACATAATCTGAATTATTCATCTCTATGACATAGTGAGGACTATTCTTCTGTTTGACATAGTCAGGACTATTCTTCTGTTTGACATAGTTAGGACTATTCTTCTGTTTGACATAGTCAGGACTATTCTTCTGTTTGACATTGTCAGGACTATTCTTCTGTTTGACATAGTCAGGACTATTCTTCTGCATTACAGTCAGAATTATTTTTTAGTATGTCATAGTCAGAATTATTTGTCTGTATGTCAAAAGTCAGAGCTCTTCTCTATGACAGTCAAAATAATTATTTTCTATGACACAAAAATGTTTCACTGAATAACCGCTGATTTAAATAGAACTATTTGTCTGCATGAAATAGTTCTATTTAATAGAACTATAATAGTTCTTAGCGCCCTCTGATTATTTCGCACTTTGATGGTGCTACATAGCCTTCTCGGTTTGATGCCCTCTTTTGATAATTACCTTACCTTCTGTATGAAATAGTCAAGTATATTCGTTTGTTTGATATGGAACTATTCTTCTGCATGACAGAGTTTGAAAAATTCTTCATTATGACATTGAAATTGAAATTGAATTTGAAATAAGTTTATTTAGGTAAAATACACACAAAGGGATGAGTTAGCTTAACCTATTCTCACCCCGTTCAGTACAACGTGTTCATACATATACGGACACATCACAAACAATAAACATATTACCGAACATTCTTAGAGATAACATATACATTTCTTCCTTTTCACAAGCAGTATGGTATCAAACGTACACACAAATACTTTTATAACTAGGAATATAGACAATATGCAAAAGACATTCAGAAAATTTAACAAAAGGTTACATTCTTGGTGAAAAATTCTTATATCTCTCCAGAATATCACCAACTTTTAAGTTGTGACACATCCAGGCTATTTGTTTAGAAACAGTCCTTATCTCAGTGTTTCTATATACATTAATCAACGGGCAATCATGAACATAATGGGTGAGGGTGTGAGAGCTTAACATACCTTAATTATTTTATTTGATATTGTCGGAACTCTTCTTTTGAATAACATAGAACTATTCTTCTGTATGACATGGAAAAATTCTTTTCAATTTCAGAAATATTCTTCTGTATGACATACAAAGTTTTTCTGTATGACATCCTTAGAACTATTCTTCTGTTTGAGATTGTCTTGACTATTTTTCTGTATGTCATAGAATTATTATTTTTTATGACAAATATTTTTCTGTATTAAATAGTCAGGACTATTCTTCTGTCTGACATATTAGGAACTATTTTTTTTATGAGATAGCCTTTATTATTCTGAATGACATTGTGACAATTATTCTTCCGTATGACACATAACTCTTTATTGTATGACATTGTCATAACTATTATTTTGTGTGATATAGTCAGAAGAATTCTTCGATATGCCATTGTCAGAACTTTTCTTCTGTATGATATAGAGCAATTCTTTTGTGACAGAACTATTCTTCTGTATGCCTTTGAACTATTCTTCTGCGTGACATATAAATATTCTTCTGTGTGACATAGAGTTATTCTTTTGAATGTCATAATGAGAACTATGTCTTTATATGACATAGTGAGAACTATTCATTTGTTTAACATAGTGAAAACTATATTTTTATATGACATTGTGAGAATTATTCTTCAGTTTGACATAGTGAGAACTGTTCTTCTGTTTGACATAGTGAGAACTATATTTTTATATGACATAGTGAGAACTATATTTTTATATGACAGTGAGAACTATGCTTATAAAGGCCAGTCTTGACCAGTTACATGTCGGAGATTAACAATATATTTTATTATGTTTCAATTAAAATGTTGACTACTTCTCTATATCGCACTTAATTTTTTAATTGTGGCGTCTGGTTGTTGAGGTTGTGGTGAGCCTGAACCTTTCCAACCAGCTAGTGGCTACCAGCGAGGTGCCCGCCGGTCTCAGGACCAAGGGTGTGTACTTCCTGAAGGCTTGTGATGTCCCTCTGGTGCGGGAGGAAGATACCAGCAATGTCCGCGATCATGTCATCTTCGGGGACATCTCACCACAGCCTCTGGACCAGCTTTCCACGCTCATTGAGGAGGTGAGGATAAGAGTATGGATTGATGGATTTATGGGGTGATGGGGATGGAGAGAGAGATAAAAAAGAAAATGGAGTAAAGTAGCTAGATAATGGAAGGGAGTGTTGTTGAGAGATAGCGGAGTCCAAGATTTTCCCAAATAACTTTTTACGTGTTTTTCTTTGATACCTAATAAGTGAAGATGCTCTGTAATTATTAACTAGTTTCGTATATGGTGTTATGGTAGTCGTGCCATTTTCTCTCACTTGTGAAGGCCTTGTTGTGAGATATTCTTCCTCTCACCCTTCAAGTACTTATACAACAAAATCTGTATACGACCTCCAGGTCATCATTCCCATGCTGGAGAACCCCGCTAACCGCAGCGGGTGGCCTGAGATGGTGTGTGAGGACCTGTCCCAGCAGCTGTACTCCCTCAGAGGCACCGTGTACCGCATGTGGGGCCAGCTGCGGGGCCAGACGCTCCTGCCGCTCCCCTTCGGCCTCGATACCTTGGAGAAGGCTGAGAGACATGCCTTAGATACGTAAGTTCTTGGTGTATCCGGAGCCTCTTCCTTCGTTTCTCTTATTAGTACATGACGCTAATAATGTCGATAGACCTAATTATTCATTGCGTCAAATATGAAGAAATTGCTGATGATAGTAAGATATTTCACAAGGAATTCTAGTAAATTATAGGGTTTGAGGTTATTATTAGTTTTTTTGTACAATGAGTAAGTTAAGGAAGTACAGCTTTCGCAGTGGTCAATAGCTCTGCACTGAAAGAGAATTTGTACTGTTTAGTACTCACTTCCCCTTCAGAGCAGGTGAGATTGCTGAAATAGAGGAAGTACAGAGAACATATACGGCATACATAGACGCAATAAAGGATCTAAATTATTGGGATCGTCTTAAAGCCCTCCAAATGTACTCACTAGAAAGACGACGAGAGAGATATCAAATAATATACATGTGGAAGATACTGGAGGGCCAGGTACCAAATCTGCACAGTAAAATAGCAACATCCTGGAGTGAACAATAAGGAAGAAAATGCAGAATAGAACCAGTGAAGAGCAGGGGTGCCATAAGCACAATCAGAGAACACTGTATATACATCAGAGGTCCACGGTTGTTCAATATCCTCCCAGCAAGCATATGAGATATAGTTGGAACAACCGTGGACATCTTCAAGAAAACACGAGATCATTTTCTCCATGGAGTGCCAGACCAACCGGACTGTGGTGGATATGTGGGCCTGTGGGCCGCTGCAAGCAACAGCCTAGCGGACCAAACTCTCACAAGTCAAGCATGCCCTCTGGCTGGGCTTGGGGAGTAGAAGAGCTCCCAGAATCCCATCAACCAGGTATCAACCAGAATATTTTCCCTGACGGTCAGTTATGGAGTTCATGGCATTGTTGCCCTGAGCAGCACCTGTCTGGTTGGTTTTGATTCATGAAATGTCCGAGCAACATATTTGTCGTTTCTGATGAGCGGTAGGTACTTTAAATAGTTGGTCTCTACAGCTGCTGGAATGATTGATGGGGTTGCTTTTGTGACGACCTAGATCAATTGCAAATAAATTTTGATATTCTCATTACCAGCTAGTAGACTTTTTTAAAATTGGGCAATTCAAAGTGAACGGAGGAACCAGTACTTACGGGACTGAATGTTTTGTTCTAGTAATTTTAGATAAGCTCTTCACTCGTGTCGTATTTGTGGATGCTACTTACCTACTGTGACACTCTAGGGGTGAGATGACGGACTCCCAGCTGAAGAGTGCCATCGAGGGAGTGGTGATCAAGTGGGTACATCAGGTGGAGGAGGTGCTGACGCAGGACACGGAGGACCTGGCCGCTCCTGATTACTTCCCCAAGCCTCTGGAGGAGATCACTTTCTGGAGCAAACGTCGCGAAAATCTCACTCACATCTCTAGCCAACTCAAGGATAAGAAGGTAACGCCAACAGGTGGTAGTCGAAGGACAAGCCTTTGTTCCAGGTAGAAAAGACCAGAAGCTATTCTCTGGGCTGAAAGGCTGTCGCTTGCCACAAAGGCTTGTTCTTGATAATTGTTTCAATAGCATCAAGTGGTGCTGAGCTTGTACCCCCCCCCACCCCCGCATCAATGTTGATTCTTTCTCCAGCTCCAGCTGGTACTGTGTTCTTGTCGTTTCTCACTAATATTTCATCAACATCAGCTCATGCTGGCTTTGTGCTTCCCGCCAATATAATAACATAAAAATGTAAGCAACTACTGAAGGCCTCTTGCCCTTCGCGTGCTCCCTCCTATTGAACTCAGTTAAAGCTCGCCCAGTTAACTCAGTTATATATGCTTAATGCTTGCTACACTCCAGCGATCTCTCATGTGCCTTGTTCCTGGTAATTCTATACAACCTTATTTGTTCCAAAAAATTAACGTTCAATTTTAAACTAGTATATTCTTAGACATGTTCTCAATCAAAAGTTATGAATATTCCAGAACCTGCTTCTTTTTCGTTTTTGTGTTGAAATGGTTATCAATGTATTAATATTATTAAGTAATAGTAATGTCTTCTCACTGACTTACTAACATGGGATAAAATCCCACTCCTATGTATTTGTGAAATTTATATATAGAATTACACCAAATCTTTCGCACTCTCTTGAGTGCTTTGTCAAGGTCGGTAGTCAGGACGAGACTTACGTCTGAACGACTAATGAGAGTGCTACCCGTTGTTGTTGTTGTTGTTGTCTTTTATGGAATTATAAACAGAAGGGACAACTGACATTAATTCCAAAGAAGACATCACTGCAGGTACATCGTCAGTTATGGTGGCTATTTTTTGTTTGATCCTGTTTTCTAAGACTGGCAAGTTAGTTTCCATTCTTAGTTTTTCTCCCCGCATCCATATAGGTGCTCCCAGCACTGTCCTGAGAGCATCTTTTTTGACACTTCGAGTTTATCTCATTGGTTATCACTGAGGGATGTAAGAGCAAGAGCAGCATAGTCAATGAGTGACCTAACTGTCTGAATGAAGTACATATTGAGTACTGGTAGAAGGCACCATCTCTAAGACTTTCAGGGAGCCCAAAGCTGAGTTTCTGGCTTTACAACGTTGTAGAAGAAATTCAATTTCTTGAGTGAAATTCAAATGGCCTCTATTATGACTACAAGGTATTGAAAAGAGGTAACCCACTCATTTTCTTGTCCTTGTATTGCAAGTCTGATGTCTTGAGTTCTCATTTTAACGGTCATGACTTTGGTTTGATTGCTATATATTTACACTATAATGCGTTTAGCTTCCCTGCTGACGATGTCTAGGCAGGAAACCTGCCTTGACATCACCAGGGAACCTGCAGGGAACTTGCCTAGACTTGTTGGAACCACCACCAGACGGTCAATCAAAGATAGCATACACTGATCGCTTCACAGAAACCTTCAATATAGAACAAGTATATGGATGGATAACCTAGTTACGTTTATAAAGAAAGTGGACTTGAAACGAACTATTACAAACAAAAGAGAAGACAGCCCATATCAACACTTTTGGCAGCCTTCTCCATGGGAAGAATAGATTTTAATGATAATCATTGAAGAATTATCGGTTATAAAATCAGCATGTGACTCGCAGAGTGTGAGATTTTTTCTACGCTTACCTCCCTTAGGAAGTGGACCTCAAGCCACCAGTAAAGAACTGCACACTGCAGATATTTCTACTCTAAGCATGAGACCAATAGAAAAAGGAAAAGCGGGAGCTAACCGCCAGGCTGCCACCCCAAGGGTGAAAACCTGTCCACTTGGGCCGCTGATTCATCATAGTTAAACAGGACGTTAAAACCAATAAAGGGTAACCGACGGGTTCTCACAATCAAATATTTGTATTTGATGTGGTGCTATGAATTGGAATTGGAATTTCCCAAGAACAGCCGTCATTAAAATAAAAGATCACATGGCAACAATCGTATAAAGCAGAACATGGGTGGAAAAGAATGGTTGAAGGGTTGACATCAACGACCGTTTTCTATAACAAATTAACAATTTATTTACAAGAGACTAAACTACTACAACATCGAGTTTACGTTACGTTAATGTCCATCAAGTGGCACTATAACAACAGCTAAATAGCAACTACTACTGTCCATTGCTGTGCGGCTGCATACTGAACTAACCTGAACACAGGTGTGCCCACTGACGACGCAATATTGCAAACAAATAATTCACAAGCCTAGTTTACACCACAGTGAGTGAATCGTTACGTTAATGTCTATCCAGTGGCACTTGCAACACAGCTATTCAACAGCCCCTCGAGAAATGACAGCAGTCTCCATCTTGCTTACACTTCGGGCTGACTAAATGAGCTAAACTGAACAATGATGCCCACTGATGACACAAGCTTGCAATCAATATTGTCACGGCTTCACGGTGACCAGATACTATAATCACAATCTTATGGGTCCTCCAGCCCTCCAGGCGAGATACCCACGTAACTAGGCGGGTAGTGCAACACTGACTCCCCCTATCACAACCTAATGTGAACACTCTTTGCAACTCCCTGCAAGAAGTTGCAAATGTAAACAAAGCTAGGCAAGGTGGGATTCTGAGACACTTCTCCAATAATCACCGAGTTACTTTACTCTCGTCTCTAGACGATAACCAAAAGAAATTGCCTTAATCAATTACAAAATTTATTATGTAATTAATTACTTAAATTGACTGTCCACAGCAGTCAGCAACAAAGTACTTTACGTTAATCACAAACACTTGTCTCTCGTACCCGAAGTCAACTTGATAGCAATAACTCAAAGTCTCTTAAATTACATCACACTTGACGCCCTCAAGCATTCAGTGAGTAATTCCTAATTAATGTCAGTCGGACAACTAATTAAATCCCTATCGAGTTACGTTATCTAAGCCTACCACTACCTTGGTAGCTTCTCAACAGTCTATGTCAAACTCTACTTTAATGAGCGTTAATTACCTTAATTAACTCGAGCAATTAATTAACTGTCACAGGGCCGATAATTAATCATACATAAATACATCTCACTCCGCACTGCCTAAGCCGGTCTCATCAAACACTGTGAATTCACGGACGAGGTGTTAATTACCCTAATTAACATGAGTGCATCTTAATCAACTGTCACCAGACAGAATATGATTAATACAACGAGTTATGCTAGCTCCATGACCTCGCTTTACCGAGTCATCAAGACCTTTGACGTTAATTACTCCACTAATTATGATGAGCCACTAATTGCTGTACCACAGACAGGCAGTTAGTCTCGAGCAATTTACGTTAACCCAAACACTGTCAGACCTTGACAGTTCCTCCCCACTATGTGAATTCATGATGAGAATGCTAATTACACAATTAGCTAGAGTGGTCAATTAGTTGCCACACGGACAATTAATTGCACCTGAAACGTATCTCAACAAGTTCAGCACTGTTTCCCTTAACAGCTCCCTCATTAGGTAATGTGCAACCCCTTATGTCGTTAATTACCCCTTAATTAAATCCTTAAGTCATCAACACAACTGAATCCTTAAGTCATCAACACAACTTAAAGAACACAAAGTAACCCACAGGTTACATAGGTCACACTTACAGTGGCATAACAAGATAAATGCACAGCCCACATACGGTTGCAACTTCTCTGCAACACGATAATTACTGTACCCTCACAGTAATGACACAAGGTTTGGCAACAACAAAAGTATACCTACATTACTGCCCCCTCTAATCTTGCAACAGTTGCAAGGAACTACTGTGTGGAATCACTACTCTAGCAAATCAATTTACGTTAATGTAAGACACCGTCGCTACACTGACAACTGGCACTAATTCTCATAATTAGGCAGATTAACCAACCAATTGCTTGCTCTCTCATTAAGTACTGTGAATTCCCCTGAGTAATGAAAAGGACTTCCTTAAATCATCAACACAGCTCCTAGAGCAATAATATAACGTATACAACATCAACACTGCCCAAACATACAAACATAATGATGCCATCAGCATACCCCACATACTCATGACATCACTATGCAATCAGTCAGCAATCACAATTACTGACTCACCACACAACACCCTAATAATATACATGCAAATGAAACACATGGAAATGGTACACACTAATCAATGATCATAAATCCAATAGCTATCCATCATGCATCACAACAACATAAAATTACACATATATATAAATTATATCATCCCTAGAGTAGTTACTACATAATTATACAGACCTCAGGGTGTCCTGTGATAACCCTAACTACAGTGGCCTGCCTTACCTCTGCAATAATATAACAGCATGCGGCAACATGGCATTAATCTTGACTCTGAACGATATATATTGAATCGACAGATCAACAATCACTTATATGGTAGAAATATCTACACTGACCGGTTTACACACTCGAGTCAGTCTACACACAAAATATATATATATATACATCTACATGTGTGGTCATGTATATAACATACACCCTCACGTCACTACACAGACAGTCACCTGGACGTCAGTACAGACAGCTGCCTCTCAGCTGCTTCCCTCGCCTGGCAGGCGCTATGGGACAACACAGCTGATACCGGAATTTACATCAGTCCTGAGACACTGTAGTTACATTACACAATAATGAGTACTCACGTTACCAGTCTCTTTCATTCATTCCCACCGGTCACAGCCTCACTTGCTGAAGAACACCTAGCTCGCTCCCACGTACTTCAACTGGCCCTAGGGAGTGTGGCCAAGGCATGTGTGGCCACCCCATGGCCCTAAGGGGTGGCCATGAGGAGCGCGAGGCGGTCGTGGCGCCTCGCCCTGGAGGAGGGGGCGCGCGGTGTGGCCCATAGGCGTGTGGCCAGGATGTGGCCATCTCATGGCCCCACGGTGTCTGGCCATGGAGCGGTGCGGCACGGGGTAGCCGAGACCTCATGCTGGAGTCTCAGAAGTACACAACGTGGGTGGAAGATTCACTCACACCCACACACCACGAGCATGGCTCGCTCATACACTAATGTCGGGCGATACACAAGGCGGACACGGCAAGGTGGAATTTCAAAATCCTACAGTGGCCTGTAATCTCACCTCAATTACACTGGGAGGCCCTGCCCTATTCCACCAATTGTCCGTTACTATAGACAGGATAACACATAACACCAGACGTGAGCAACAACATCTAATACACCACGAGGCTTGCCTGGGGCCTCATGGGTGAGCACATGTCTATTATTACACACTTCCTTCCTTACTCCTTGGCCCAAGATCACGCAAATTGGATCTCTACACGATCCACGATGGCAGGATAACCATGGGCGATGAGTAATAAGGACGACACAGTGATTAATGGTGGTGGAGGTGGCAGACACGCCACCCCCACCCGGGGACACCTTGTCCACTGCTCGCTGGTCCTAGACTGAAGATTTGGCGGGCCAGGGAAACTCAAAAGGCCCGTCTCCCCCCCCCCACCTTGTCTTGACCAATCAGAACAAAGCCAGCACAACCTATCGTGCCGCTTCCAATTACAGCCGTTTGCGCCTAAACATCACCTCGAGCCTGAGATGCCTAGACGAATCACAGCCGAGACGCCTTGAGGCGTCCCGTGACGTCATAAGGCGGGGGAGGCCTAGGAGTGTGACGTCATACCTCACAGGGTATGTTCACCCCTCTGTCCCCCCACCCCCCCATGAAACCGTTGGCTAGTGAAGTACCCACCTGCACCTCACAGTCTCAAGTCCCATTTCCCAGAAAACGGGATAAATTCTGTAACTCTCTACAGAGCAGTCACAGACTCGTGGCTAGTCTTAAACGATGGTCCTTAGCATAAGTTTTCATCCAACACCACACAAGTGCATGCAGTGTGAACATGTCTTGTCTAAAGTGCACCCTACATTCTAGCCTAATCTAGAAAACTAGAAAAACTAGCTGAGGGAATATCCATTCCTTCACACAGAAGCCCAAAGCAATCATAATCAACAACAAATGGAAAGCATCTCAAGACCGACAACACTTACATCTTCACAGATGTATTAGTTGATCAAGAAATAGAGATTGCTTGGTCAGCAGCATACACTAACAACCATCTTGAGGTTATCTTGAGACGATTTCGGGGCTTTAGTTTCCCCGCGGCCCGGTCCTCGACCAGACCTCCACCGCCAGGAAGCAGCCCGTGACAGCTGGCTAACATCCAGGTACCTATTCTGCTAGGTAACAGGGGCATAGGGTGAAAGAAACAATGCCCATTGTTTCTCGCCGGCGCATGGGATCGAACCCAGGACCACAGGATCACATGTCCAGCGTGCTGTCCGCTCGGCCGACCGGCTCCCTTAACCATGAAGTTTGCTGGAGCATGAACAGTGGGTGCTCAACATTGCAAACATAATCATATGCCCGGAAAGAGGTCATAAATTATGCAATTGAGAATAATTTACAAGATGTTATCATTCATATCGACTCTAAATCTTCGCTCCAGGCATTGTTATCCAGCCAACACAGAGAAAATATACAATTCATCACACGAAATCCTACATATAGGAAAAGAAGCACACAATCTAGGACTGTCAATCTCCCTAAGTTGGATTCCAAGTCATATTAGCATAGATGGTGTTGAAAGGCAGACTCACTAGCAAAAACTGCCACTGCTCTAAATTTCGTGGGGGCTATTTTTATTTTGATAAAATACCTCCAAGTTTTTAACAGATTAAGGAGTAAATCAATAAAAAAATTCCTAGCTATCAAAAGTAGTTACAGAACCATAGTAACGGAAGGTAGAACCACTGCGATGTGGTGTGAACAAGCCACGGGGTACACTTCTTTAAGCTTGGAAAAAACCTATCCAGAGACAATGCAGTAGCCATACACAGACTGAGACTTTGCTACAAGTACTGCTGGGAGGTAATAAACACAATACTTAAAGAGTGTCATATCTGTGAAGCAGATGCAGAGACGCCACTTTTACATTATTTACTAGCATGTCACGCAACTGAAGCCCTGCACATCAAACTCAACATGCATCCAACAAGAGCAGCTGCATTAAATGCAAAATCCACAGCGATTACAATGGTTAAAAAAGCAGTTGAAGAATGGGACACACTAGTGAACATTATGCATCTATATCCGGCACCAAAATAACGTTATTAAAACAAAAGAATAAATAAATGTGAAAAGAATTAAATTCTACCATCATTTAAAACATTGATCAAGATATCACATTAACAATGTTATCGTGAATAACCGACCTCTATTACTGGCTCACCATAGTCCGCGCTACATGGAAATTTTGTTTCCTAGCTGAATCTAAAACTACAACAACAATACATCGGCAATCGGGATATAAAGGTGACATGGTCAGGTCAACAAGGATAAGAGGGTAGAAGCATGGCACATCTCCTGTGCCAAGTGAGCATGACGGGCTCACCATAGTCCGTGCTGCTTGGAACTTTTTGAGACACTAGCACACGTCACACTGAGACACTAGCACACGTCACACTGAGACACTAGCACACGTCACACTGAGATACTAGCACACGTCACACTGAGACACTAGCACACGTCACACTGAGATACTAGCACACGTCACACAGAGGCACTAGCACACGTCACACTGAGGCACTAGCACACGTCACACTGAGGTACTAGCAAACGTCACACTGAGACAATAGCATACGGTACACTGAGGCACTAGCACATGTCACAATGCGACACTAGCCTTCGTCACACTTAGGCACTAGTACCTGTCACAAAGAGGAATTACCTTGTATCACAATGAGACACTAGCACACTTCACACTGAGGCACTAATACACGTCACACTGAGGCACTAGCATACGTCACACTGACACACTAGCACACGTCACACTGAGACACTATATGTTACACTGAGACAAGAGCACAAGCCACACTGAGACAAAGACACATGTCACACTGAGGCACTATCACACGTCATACAGAGGCACTAGCACACGTCACACTGAAACACTACGATTTGGCACACTGAGACACACAGTAGCACGTCTCACTGAGACACTATCACACATTACACTGAGGCACTAGCACATGTCACAATGAGACACTAGCACACGTCACACTGAGACACTATCACACGTCACACTGTGGCACTAGCACACGTCACACTAAGGCACCAGCAAACGTCACACTGAAACACTAGTACATGTCACACTGACGCACGAGCACATGCCATAATGAGACACTAGCACACGTCATACTGAGACACATGCACACGTCACACTGAGACACTAGGACACGTCACTCTGCGGCACTAGCACACGTCACACTGATGAACTAGAAAACGTCACAATGAGACACAAGCACATGTCACACTGAGACACTAGCGCAAGTCACATTGAAGCACTAGCAAACGTCACACTGAAACACTAGCACACGTCAAACTCAAACACTAGCACACGTCACACTGAGACACCAGCAAACGTCATAGTGAGGCACTAGCACATGTCACATTGAGGAACTAGCACACGTCACACTGATGCACTAGCTCACGTCACACTGATGCACTAGCTCACGTCACACTGAGGCACTAGCAAACGTCACACTGAGACACTAGCACACGTCACACTGAGGCACTAGCAAACGTCATCCTGAGACATTATTTGTCAAAATGAAACACTAGCACACGTCACACTGAGACACTATATGTCACACTGAAACACTAGCACACATCGCACTGTGTCACTATATGTCACTGAGACACTTTATGTCACACAGTGTGACACTATATGTCACACTGAGACACTATATGTTACACATAGACACTAGCACATGATACACAGACGCACTAGCACAAGTCACACTGAGGCACTAACACACGTCACACTGAGGCACCAGCACACGTCACACTGAGGCGATAACAAACGTCATACTGAGACACTAGTACACGTCACACTTAGGCACTATTATGTGTCACAATGAGGCATTAGCACATGTCATAATGAGACACTAGCACACTTCACACTGAGGCTCTAATACACGTCACACTGAGGCATTAGCATACGTCACACTGACACACTAGCACATCTCACACTGAGACACTTTATGTTACACTGAGACAATAGCACATGCCACACTGAGATAGAGACACATGTCACACTGAGGCACTATCGCACGTCATACTGAGGCACTAGCACACGTCACACTGAAACACTAGGATTTGTCACACTGAGACACACACTAGCACGTCACATTGAAACAATAGCACACGTCACACTTAGGCACTATCACACGTCATACTGAGAAATATGCACACATCAAACTTAGACACTAGCACACGTCATACTAGGACACTAGCACACGTAACACTAAGTCACAACCACACGTCATACTGAGACACTATATGTCTCACTGAGACACTAGCACACGTCACACTGAGATACTATACGTCACACTGTTGCACTGTATATCACACTGAGACCCTAGCACACGTCAAACTAAGACACTAGCACACGTCACACTGAGATATTGGCACACGTCACACTGAAACACTAGCACACGTCCCATTGAGACACTAGCACACATAACACTAAGTCACAACCACACGTCACACTGAGACACTATGTGTCACATTGATGCACTGTATAACACACTGAGACCCTAGCGCACGTCACACTAAGGCACTAGCACACGTCGCACGGAGACACTAGCACACATCACACTGACGCACTAGCAATGTCACAATGAGACACTACCACACGTCACACTGAGGCACTAGCACACGTCACACTATGGCACTAGCACACGTCACACTGAGGCACTAGCAAACGTCACATTGAAACATTAGCACACGTTACACGGAAGCACTAACACATGTCACACTGAGACACTAGCACACGTCACACTGAGGCACTAGCACAGGTCACATTGAGACACTAACACACTTCACACTGAGGCACTCATACACGTCACACTGAGGCACTCATACACGTCACACTGAGGCACCAACATATGTCACAAAGACACACTAGCACTCGTCTCAATGAGACACTATATGTTACACTGAGACAATAGCACACGCCACACAGAGACACTACATGTCATACTGAGGCACTGTATATCACACTGAGACCCTAGCATATGTCCACTGAGAAACTAGCACACATCACACTGAGATAATAGCACACGTCACTGAGACACTAGCAAACGTCACACTGAGGCACTAGCACACGTCATACTGAGACACTAGCACACTTCATACTGAGACACTATATGTCACAATGAGACACTAGCACACATCACACTGAGATACTATATGTCATACTGAAACAATAGCACATGTCACACTGAGGCTCTAGCACACGTCACACTGAGATACAAACACACGTCTCACTGAGGCACTATCACACGTCACACTGAGATACAAGCACACGTCGCACATAGGCACTATCACACGTCACACTGAGAAATTTGCACACGTCACACTGAGACACTAGCAAGCGTCACACTGAGACACTAGCACACGTCACACTGAGGCACTAGCACACGTCACACTGAGGCACTAGCACATGTCACAATGAGACATAGCACACGTCACACTGAGACACTAGCACACGTCACACTGAGACACTAGCACACGTCACACTGAGGCACTAGCACACGTCACACTGAGGCACTAGCACATGTCACAATGAGACATAGCACACGTCACACTGAGATACTAGCACACGTCACACTGTGGCACTAGCACTCGTCACATTGAGGCAATAGCACACGTCATACTGAGCAAGAGCAAACGTCACACTCAGACACTAGTACATGTCACACAGACGCACGAGCACATGTCAAAATGAGACACTAGCAAACGTCATACTGAGACACATGCACACGTCACACTGA